>MU033965.1:0-26525 GCA_011833715.1 Carcinoscorpius rotundicauda
GTTGGCCAGATAGTTAGAGCACTTGACTTGCAGTTTGCGGGTCGTAGGTTCGAATCCCCGTCCTAATAAACATATTTGTCTCTCCAGTTCCTAGGGGCCTTCTAATGATACGATTAATCCCATAGAGTTGGCAGTAGATGGCAATAACTAGCTGCCTTCCTTCTGATTTTTCACTGCTGAGTTAGGTATGACCAGCGAAGATAGCCCTTTTGTAGCTTTGTGCGAAATTAAAAAAAACAAACAAAAAACACGAAACAGTTGGGCGTATAAATGTTTAAGTTATGAATCTACGAAAGCCGTTCAGTATTACTTGAATCAGGCGTCTCCGAGAATTCAGAATAATCCAATTTTAATTATTTTATGAACCGAATGGAACCAACTATAGCTCAACTAAAAATAACCGTCAGTGAAAACGAGTCGATGTTTGGATAAACAAAACGTTTTTCATTGAAACATGCCGGGATTCACAGGACACACTTCAGAAACAAAACCAATCTGTATGAGTTGTGACCAAACCGTGAATATCCAACTCTGTCAATCAGTGATTTACTTCCACCACGTTCTGTCATATCAAAGTTTTGTTAGGTGGTAAACATGGAAACCCTCTTTAGGATCAGATTAATAAATGAGAAGAAAAAAAGAACTTTCCTGGTTTTCTCTGAGTTAAAATAAAAACTGATTTTCTGACATTTATCGGTTACTTTGAGTTCTATAGGATTAAACTTTCTCAATAGAATGAAATAACAACAAATGACGAAAACTTAGCTTCACAAGTCATAAATCAGAATGACGAAAACTTAGCTTCACAAGTTGTAGTTCAGAATGACGAAACTTATCTTTACAAGTTGTAATTTAGAAGGACGAAAACTTATCTTTACAAATCATAATTCAGAATGACAAAACTTATCTTTACAAGTTGTAATTCAGAATGACGAAACTTATCTTTAGAAGTTGTAATTCAGAATGACAAAATACTTATGTTTATAAGTTATAATTTCCATGAGGTCTGTATAATAAACATAAGTATTAGTAAGCTGTTATCTCATCTGATGATTTTATAATACACGGCGTTCAATTTTTTTAGTGTCAAACTCTTCTAACTCTAAAATTTGGGATTCGAACTCTGCGGTGAACACACGATGCAAACCTCAAGATTAACATCATACAAACATGTGGATGTAATTAAAACTTGCGACAGTTTAAGGTTACAATTTTTATATTATTTCGTTAATTTTTTTCCTGTGCCCTTCATTTCACTACTTATCTGTTCACATATTTAAATGATGTCATTAGATAATTTCGAGTCACATGACCTTGTTCAAAACAACCCAACTTGAAAGTATTCCAGACTAGATTTCTATAATTATAAAGATGTTTTTCTCTTATTTTTCAGTGACTATATCATTTAATCTATGGAGTCTTCTCATTATTCAATATTTTTGGTCACACAGAAAAAAATCTTTAGCTATTTATATGTTAAAATTAATATTCAAACTGGTTTTGATTATTACGTTTTGTAAGCAACCAATTAGTGTTCAAAGAGCTGCTTGCGTCACGAAGTGTAGCAGTGCATCAGTTTTCACTAAAAGAAAACATTATATCTTTAAACCCTCTTATTTAACACTCAAACAGATGACGTCAACAGACGATACTGTAAACTTTTAAAGATCTCACATGAATATCAGATTATTTCTATTTTAACTCTGTAATTATTGTATTGTATTGTATTGTATTGCCCTCTTCATGGCTGACGAACCTGGACAACATTTTTTTTTTATTGTCCTCTCGTGGCTGACGAACCAACTAATTTTTTTTGTATTGTCCTTCTACTGGCTGATGAATCTAGTCAACATTTTGTATTGTTCTCTAAGTGAACATTTTTGTATTGTCCTTCTACTGGCTGAAGAATCTAGTCAACATTTTGTATTGTTCTCTAGGTGAACATTTTTGTATTGTCCTTCTACTGGCTGAAGAATCTAGTCAACATTTTGTATTGTTCTCTAGGTGAACATTTTGTATTGTCCTTCTACTGGCTGAAGAATCTAGTCAACATTTTGTATTGTTCTCTAAGTGAACATTTTTGTATTGTCCTTCTACTGGCTGAAGAATCTAGTCAACATTTTGTATTGTTCTCTAGGTGAACATTTTGTATTGTCCTTCTACTGGCTGAAGAATCTAGTCAACATTTTGTATTGTTCTCTAGGTGAACATTTTTGTATTATCTTCCTAGAAGTTGACTAACATTTTTATTTACACGTTCTTTGTTTCAACAAGATAAACTGTCAATAGGGTCTTGTTTTTATACTATTTCTTTCTTGTGTACACTCAGTGTTATCTGTATATCTGAAGTTTAAAGAAATCTTTCGTTAATAGTCTGATTTCACATCACTTCTTTGGTAATTTTCATGATGTTTAACCTTTCGTCAACATTAAAAGAATACCATGTGCTGACAAAACGTTCGACAACAAAGAAATACGACCCGGCATGGCCAAGTGTGTTAAGGTGTGTGCGACCTGTAATCTGAGGGTCACGGGTTCGCATCCCCGTCGCGCCAAACATGCTCGCCCTCCCAGTAGCGAGGGTGTTATAATGTGACGGTCAATCCCACTATTCGTTGGTAAAAGAGTAGCCCAAAAGTTGGCGGTGGGTGGTGATGACTAGCTGCCTTCCCTGTAGTCTTACAGGGCAAAATTAGGGACGGCTAGCACAGATAGCCCTCGAGTAGCTTTGTGCGAAAACAAACAGATAATTACATATTTTTTCTTTAATCTGAGTCCAATGGAATAGAAATAATCTAATTATTGTTTTACGGATCGTGTTTTGAATAAAAATCCAATGAAATACAAAGTAATTAACCAATGAAATTGATGAAATACTTCATAGATTACCCCTCTCGTGAAGAGTTAGAAATATAACTGGAGATGGATTGTTCTTCACGTCCACTTGTGGTCACATTTGATAAATTATTAATATTGTCTGTCCGTGTGTGTAATGATAACCAAAAGGATTAACCTTTCAACACTACAATTGACCACAAGCATGAAACTAAAATAACCAGAACAATGATTTTCCTTTTTACAACACGGAAACTTTGCACATGTTACAAAACTGGTATTTGTCCTTATAAAATGTCCTTGGTTTGGTTCGCATTTTGTTATCGTTGTTAAAATCGAGTTCCCAATTGGTTTTCTCATGCACGGTACAATAACACGTGTTTTACATTCGGCTTCGTTATCTACAATTTCCCTGACCGGGAAATCAGAAGGATTAATCCTGACGTCACACCGCTGCGCGTGAAAGTTGTCGAAGTCGGAACGTGAACTGGCATTTCTTTTTAATATTTACTCGTCTTGTAAAATATACGAGCCTTTGACTTTTAAAGGTTTATTTGTCTGGTCGTCGATACGACTTCTGTTTAAATTTATTTACCAAGTTGACAGACCGGGAGTTCAAATATTGATTTCTGCTCTTAATACAAATTGAATTATGTCTATTTGAAGGAAGGTAAGAAGTCGAGACTGGTTATTGGTAGCTGAAGAAAGGTAAGAAGTCGAGGCTGGTTATTGGTAGCTGAAGAAAGGTAAGAAGTCGAGGCTGGTTATTGGTAGCTGAAGAAAGGTAAGAAGTCGAGGCTGGTTATTGGTAGCTGAAGAAAGGTAAGAAGTCGAGGCTGGTTATTGGTAGCTGAAGAAAGGTAAGAAGTCGAGGCTGGTTATTGGTAGCTGAAGAAAGGTAAGAAGTCGAGGCTGGTTATTGGTAGCTGAAGAAAGGTAAGAAGTCGAGACTGGTTGTTGGTAGCTGAAGAAAGGTAACAAGTCGAGGCTGGTTATTGGTAGCTGAAGGAAGGTAAGAAGTCGAGGCTGGTTATTGGTAGCTGAAGAAAGGTAAGAAGTCGAGGCTGGTTATTGGTAGCTGAAGAAAGGTAAGAAGTCGAGGCTGGTTATTGCTAACTGGAGAAAGGTAAGAAGTCGAGGCTGGTTATTGGTAGCTGAAGGAAGGTAAGAAGTCGAGGCTGGTTATTGCTAACTGGAGAAAGATAAGAAGTCGAGGCTGGTTATTGCTAACTGGAGAAAGGTAAACAGTTGAGGAAGAAATAGGTACGGAACTGAAAATGTTTTTTTTTCATATAACACACCATCAACTCTGCAAAACTACAACTCTCACGTGCACACAAACTAACTCTCGACGTTCAGCGCGAGTGTTATTAAACATTTAGATATAAATAACACTCGTTGTTAAAGTTGTCAGTTTTGGTGTTAACAACCAAATGTAAACTGGTTTTTTAACGACTGGAAGATCTTTTTCTGATCATAAAAGTCCATATGACCTGAGCGAAATGTAGTGTGTAACGCCATCCATTTAGTTGTTTACTTGTCTTCAAAGTGATTTCTCTTTGTTGTTTCTGAAAAGCACCATCATCTTATGTATATGAAATTGAGACATCTTCAAGAAATGTTCCATTTCACTCGTAGAAAAGTGTATATATATATATATATGAAAGTATAATTAGTTAGTACAACTTGCACGAGCCAGAAGAAACTAGAAGTAGGCTTAACTTCACCACTTCGTAATGCTTCAATAGAAGTTCCATTCGTTTGTTTTTTGTACTGTAAGCTTTTTCATATCTGTAATACGTCTTATAAAACACAAACTCAAACCTTACAGCATTGAACCAGAAAGCTGACTTAACCACAAATTAAATACCTACCTCGCACTTTTGTATTTTCAAATCAGATCCTAGCATTTTGAGGTGGCTTCCAGGCAATAAGCTACGCGTTTCTCACTAACATAAACACTCCCTTTGGTCAAACGTTAATATAAACGTCTAAGATTAGAAAATCATAAAATACAACAACATGTATTCAAAGGTAGGTAATATAATTTGGAAAACTTGTCCAAACCAACCAATGTATGTAAAAATTAATTTATCGCAAATTTGTTAAGCCTGCTGTTAATGTGTTAATACATTTTATCTTTTATGGATGATAGCTTTATTTTTATAAATTATGTAAGTTTTAAGAAATATTTTAATGTAATTCAGTATTCGTTAGTGGTTTTACAATAACAACTGGGTTCAAACCATGGCACACAATTTGAGGTTATGTTAGTCTCGGAAGTTTAGGTTTATTTGCTTCAGTACAAAAGATTAGAGGGAAGGTTGTCAACTCACAATACACGTCGCCATCTTTTGGGTTAGTCTTATGTGTTCGGAATTTACTGAAACTCTTATAGTGTCTCCAAACTGTGGATCGAGTTTTCGCGGTAATGGGATGCGAATCGTGAATCATTCGGGAATGTGAATCCCCTCAAATAACAGTCAGTCTGTATCAGTTTAATAATATAACACTTGTGTATTGAGACTGTTAACTTATAGGGAAGAAAGACAGCCAATCAATTTGAAAACAAATCAAAGGAAATTAGTTCTCGATAAAAAATAATAATAATAAAGAGATTAACCATCCAATGGAATGATACTCTCGACACCCCTCTGATTCCCATCCAATGGAATGATACTCTCGACACCCCTCTGATTCCCATCCAATGGAATGATACTCTCGACACCCCTCTGATTCTTTCAACCTTCTAACGTTTACACTTCCGGTAATAACACTGAAACTTAGCAACCAGGACAGAGAGTTCTTTATGACGTCACGATGTTTCTGACGCACCAGATCGGTTATCCCCAAACAGTACTTAGATCATTCTTCAAACAGTAATTCATTACTTGTTTGTTTTAATTAATCAGAAAGTAATTCCAACTGAATTATATAGAAGAATCTTTCATCGTCGAATGTAATATTCAAAATGTAATTGAAAGTTTACAAGAGAAACGAGAATGCGAGATAACTCTGGTTACGTCTGGTTTCTAACCGAAAATTAACAAATGCATTTCTGAGTTTTTCCAGCAAATGTACAATTTCTCACGTCCTACTGAGACCTTTAAATTGATTTGGTTTTAGTGAAAAGCGGTGGAGGGGTTGGGGATGAAATAGTTTTTTTCTTTCTCAAGCTCCCGCTGTACAAGCTATTTTATAATCGGTTCGGCATGGCTAGACGGATTAATACGAGGATCGCGGGTTCGAATCTCCGTCGCACCAAACATGCTTGCCCTCTCAACCGTGTGGGCGTTATAATGTGACGGTCAATTTCGCTATTCGTTGGGAAAAGAGTAGCCCAAGAGTTGGCGGTGGGTGGTGATGATTAGCTGCCTTCCCTCTAGCCTTACATTGCTAAGTTAGAGACGGATAGCGCAGATAACCCTCGTGTAGCTTTGTGCGAGATTCAAACAACACAAACTTTCGTAATCTGTTGTTGATGGACTTCTTCTTATTTTATCGACTATTAAAAAAACAGTTTTATTTGGAGGATTGAACACGTGCCTGAATCATTGGATTGCAAACCAACGTAGGTTCGTGGGATTTCACAAAGATAGAAACAAAATGAGCAAAACATTCACACGTAAGTCGCGATCTCTTTGTGACTGTAGTTACATTTCAGTGATCTGTGACAGAGCGATCGAACCTGGTGGAGAAAGGTTTGAGAAAAGTCAATGAAAGCGATGGCTAATGAACAGCGTTAGATTTACAGTAACCTCACGGTTACTGTGTTATAAAGAAATATAAACGCCGTCGTAACCGCCTACTCATGACACGTGGTTTTTGTATGATTCAACAAATCCTGGACTCCAGATGGCTGTAAAACAAAACTACTCGTGATGACGTCAGAGCATCTTTATTACAAAGTTTTTGTTTCGTTTGTTTGACATCGTGGTTTTTATATCTGTTTTGTTGTTATTTAGTTTCTTGGGTGAGAAGTATTTCCATCACAAAGACTACCAAGCTAGCCGTCCCTAAACTAGATTTCTTTGTCTGTTGTTAAGCGTAAAGCTACACGATAAGCTATGTGTGTTTTGTCTACCGCACGTATTGAAACCTGATTTTTAACGTTATAAGATTTCACATTTACCGCTGAGCCAGAGGGAGTGTTCCCAAAATTTTACTTGACAGATTAGATGGAAGGCAGATGGTCACGAACGCTCATCGACAACTTATAGGTTATTCTAATCAAGTAGAAAGGCTTAACAGTTACTCCTATAACACATCCATGGTCCCAAACTGTGGTGTTTTATTTTGCGGCAAGAGTATAAGAACAATGGATTATGACCAAAGTTCACGAAGAGTCATCCATAATCTAGGTCTGATGACTAGAAGGAGAGAAATGAGTCAACAGCACTCATAAACCAAGCGAGCTACTCTTAACCAAATCGTTACATTTGGAGAAAAGACACTTCTTTTGGTAACGTCGTTTTACGAGTTCACGTGTGTTTATTAGTAACGAAAAATTGTATTGGATTTAGTTATATATACTGTCACTAAATGTCCGTTGGACATGTTGACTAAAAACTTGTTTGTAACGTTTGTTTTTTAATATGATTAATATTGAAAGTACAATAATTCTAACAACACTGGTTACATGGTTCATTCTAATGCTGAGGAATATATGCGATTGGTGGTTTTCCGAAGTCAGATGAGGAGGTCTAAACTCCACATGACCTTTCTCATGTCATCCTCTGTATCACTGGGTCAAATTTAGTGCTGATTGATCAAGAAACGTGGAAACGTATAAGGAACGGACATACAGACAGACACACATGTGGATATTTGTTTATGTACATTATGGGTTATAATTAGGCCCAGTGTGAACTATCAATTATCGCAGTGCTTTCTAAGATGGGAATTGCCAAAAGATGGGCCTAAAACAAATATAACGAGATAATTTTAATTATAAATAAAAATAGGCCAATAAAAATTATATTGAGATAATTAAATTACACAGTATGTTGAAAGGAGATCTTACTGTTTTTACTATAACACTGTTATTCAATCACCTTTTTTTAAGTTATAGATTAGGGAAAGCAATAAACGTTTATCCAATCAAGAGGGCCTCAGACCAAGAGTTTCTTAGAGTTTAAACCTATTTGTCCCTTATTCAGCTCAGACAGGCCTGGCATGACCGAGCGCGTAAGGCGTGCGACTCGTAATCCGAGGGTCACGGGTTTGCGCCCGCATCACGCAAAACATGCTCGCCCTCCCAGCCGTGGGGGTGTATAATGTGACGGTCAATCCCACTATTCGTTGGTAAAAGAGTAGCTCAAGAGTTGGCGGTGGGTGGTGATGACTAGCTGCCTTCCCTCTAGTCTTACACTGCTAAATTAGGGACGGCTAGCACAGATAGCCCTCGAGTAGCTTTGTGCGAAATTCCAAAACAAGCAAACAAAATTCAGCTCAGACTAACATAATTACAGTAATTTGCCAAAGTAGGGATAATTTTTAAAAATTAAAGTAACTCAGTTTTTTAGTTTTAACTTTGACGTCTCCATGTTTTTGTAAGCAGTAACACTTTCGACATTACTGTAGTTGTCTAGTTTATGTATGTTTCGATCCATTCTTGTCTCTATAAAGTTTACAATTTTTATTACTTAGGCCATAGAAGGTGAACGGAAATTATATTTTCACTTCACTGTGTGTGTCAGCAAAGCCTTCTAAAAACATCATAATGAATATAAGCAAAAGTTGGTGCGTATTTTGACTGTGGTCCATCTTAGAAGTAAGTAATTTTTGGAGAGTCAAGGTCAAAGTTTAAGATCTCAGCCAGGTCACGAAAATTAAAGAAACAAAATAAGTTAAAAGAGGGACAATTTTTCAAACTATTTTTGCTTCATAACTCAGTCACAAGTAATCGGATTTTGATAAAAATTGGCGACCATTATTCCTCACTGTCCTGCCAGAAATGGCCAATTGGAAAAAACAGACATACAGACACATTTTTTTGAGCGCCGAATATGAGGGTTGTGGAGAAATATGCGCTCAACTAAGTGCACTTTCGCCCCGGCATGGCCAGGTGGTTAAAGGACTCGACTGGTAATGTGAGGGTCGTGGGTTAGAAACCCTGTCATACCAAATATGCTCGCCTTTTCAGCTGTGGGGGCCTTATAATGCGATGATCAATTCCACTATTCGTTGTTAAAAGAGTAGCCCGAGAGCTGGTGGTGGGTGGTGATGACTAGCTGCCTTCCCTCTGGACTTACACTGCTAAATTAGGGCCAGCTTGCGCAGAGAGAATTTCCTGAAGCTTTGTGCGAAATTCAAAACAAACAATCGCTCTCCATGGACCAGTTTTGTTGCCCAACGAAAGTAAGAACAGAAAGGAATGTTACTTAAAGGCGCTGATTTCGAATGTCACGCAAACTAATTCCATTTCTGTTGGAAGAGAATTTATCATCTCGTCAAGATAAAAACCGGAATTAATAAAAAAAACAGATTATTGAATCCCTTCAGAGGATAGCGTGTGTTTATTACGAAAATGCACGTTATTTTCAAATGACTTGGCATTTGGTTGACGAATCACGTCCAACTTGCGTGAGGTCTTCGCGGGTTTTTTTTTCTGTTTCCATAGTAACGTTCCTATCGAACCAGCATTTACTGTTGTTGTACCGTTTAATTTCTGGTTATCCTTTATTTAAGGTATCGCTGTTCTATAATTCTTCTCGTACGGAATTACTGAAAAACGATTTTCGAACACCATGTTGGGCTGTTGAAGGAGGCTGTAATGGAAGCTTCTGTGACCTCGAGCTCAGACAGAGCTCGTGAAGTCCTTGTCGCACCAACACTCTCCTAACCACGTATCCATAATGGAGGATTACAGCAGCTTATTTGCCTACCGTGAATTGCTGAAAGATAACTTCCTGCACGCGGGTCGGAGACAATTGGAAAACCCACATACGTATGAAACCAGCTGAGGTTTTCACATAACAGATCCATGTTTTAAGGTTAATAACAAATCAATGTCTGTTTACTGAAGCTTTTGACACAAGAACCATATAATAGTCAAATAAAGACCATATACTGGTCAAATAAGAACCATATAGTAGTCAAATAAAGACCATATACTGGTCAAATAAGAACCATATAATAATCAAATAAAGACCATATACTGGTCAAATAAGAACCATATAATAATCAAATAAAGACCATATAGTGGTCAAGTAAGAACCATATAAAAGTCAAATAAAGACCATATACTGGTCAAGTAAGAACCATATAATAGTCAAATAAAGACCATATACTGGTCAAGTAAGAACCATATAATAGTCAAATAAAGACCATATACTGGTCAAATAAGAACCATATAATAGTCAAATAAAGACCATATACTGGTCAAATAAGAACCATATAATAATCAAATAAAGCCATGTATTGGTCAAATAAAAATCATATAATTCTTAAATAAGAACAATATAGTGGTTAAATAAAAACCATATACAGTGGAACCCCTCTGAAGTCGCCACCTTTTGACTGAGACAAACTGGCCTGATTAGAGGTGTTCCACTGTACTGGCCAAATAAGAACCACATGCTGGTTAAATAAGAACCACATACTGGTTAAATAAGAACCACATACTGGGTAAATAAGAACCACATACTGGGTAAATAAGAACCACATAACGGTGAAATAAGAACCATATACTGGTCAAGGTGACTGTAAACCACCCATTCTTGGGTGTGTGGTATTACCAATCTCAGTGACATCTTATTTGACATGTTGACTCCAAGCGAGTGACATTAACATGCAGACGTAGCTGTCTCTACTTATAACGCGTGTAGAGCAAGCGTCTGTGTACGTTTTTTTTTTACAACAAAGCCACATCTGCTGAGTCCATTGAAGGGAATCTCATAATTTTAGCGTTGTAAGTCCGCAGACTGACCGAAGAACTGGCGAGGGGGCTTGGTGAAGATACTTCTGTTTGTTAGTTTGTCTTAATTTCGCACAAAGCTACACAAAAGTTTGTTTGTTTTTGAATTTCGCGCAAAGCAACTCGAGGGCTATCTGCGCTGGCCGTCCCTAATTTAGCAGTGTAAGACTAGAGGGAAGGCAGCTAGTCATCACCACCCACCGCCAACTGTTGGGCAACAGTTTTACCAATGAATAGTTGAATGACTTCATTTCGTAGAACATATTTAAATACCATTTATTGTACGTTAAATAATACTGTTACTTTGTCTTCAGTTCTTGAATTTAAATTTAGGTTTTTTATGAAACACATTTTTTTGTTTGATAAACCTTTATAAAACATTGGTTGGACGGGGGTTAATGGTTAGAATATCGAGTTACTGACGGTAGGTTTAAGATTCGAGCCGTGATATTGCACTAAACATGCTTTGGTCTTTAAGCTATAGGATCGTAATAGGTGTAATCGTCAATACCCCTATTCGTTTAAGAATAGCTATGTAGACGGTGGGTGCTGCGGACTGGTTTCATCTCCTATGGTCAGCGATTATTAATTAGTTAAAACTATTTGATAGTATTTATAAAGCCTCTGTCCCCTCCTACAGGAAACAGACCTAAACTGGTTTTCACGTGACGTAATATATTGTTTCGTATATTTCACTTCTTCGCGTTCTTCAGATAGATTATCGAATTTTAGATAAAACCAAAACTTTTGTTATCGAACGATTCGCGCTGTTATGCACGCAAGTCATTGTTTGTTTTCGAGGTATTTCAGAGTTTCTGGAGATTAGAGCTTAGACTATGAGAAGAAACAAAGAGGGAACTTATGTGTAAATTTAATATAAAATAAAAAAGAATTGTTCAGTCACATGTTTATTCGTTCCGCCAATAGGCTGAATCGTAATTTTTATAGAATATAACATTGACGCTTGATAGGTTCGCGTATTTGCCTTAAATTTACAAGAGGTCTACCTGTGTGACTGTCCCAAGTTCTGAACTGGTAGACGAGAGGAAAGATGACTTGTTATGAAAAATATTGGAAATTGTTAAATAATGCTAATTATTCTACTGTTCGGTTGTTTGGTGTTAAGCACAGAGTCACGAAATGGGCTATCTGTGACGTTTCCATCACAAGTATCGAAACCTACAGCGGAATAAACTTTCAGACTTACTCATGAGCCACTAGTAAAGTTGGGGGTGACACAGAATAGTCTTGATTTGAATTATTCCAAACCACTGACTATAGGAGGTAAGTGACCGACAGCAACCGCCGATGTTATTTTATTATATTTTTTGTTTGACTGACTGGAATTAAACACAAAGTTCCACAATGAGCTATCTCTGTTATCCTGCTGTGTCACGGGAAGGGGCTATTATAATTTACGTAGCCCTGTGAAAACCGATAAGCTTGTTCAGTTACAACGCTGAAATCCGAGGTAAGATTCCCTGCTGTGGACATAAGAGCTTATCCAATATGCTTTTGTTCGTTTTGTAATTATTAACAATTATGAATTTTATTTTTAACACCACCTAGTGCTATTAACGCTTGGAGAGTTTGATACCAGATCTCTTCCATCCAAAACTCTCATGGTTCTTCAGTTAACAATGTCCATCTTAACTACAATCTGTCCTTCCAAATTATCCATGCTTCCAACCTCTTTGTTCTAGTTTTCTATTTGACCAACGTGACCTACATTTCACTTTCGTTTGTTCCCTTTATTTGTCTTTATCAAATTACAGTGATGACATCTTACTAGATTGTTCAAAGGCTGCACCTTGCCCTCTAGATTGTCCACTTTCTTCTTGAATAATATGCCTCTGTGGACTGAAATATCTGTCAAAGCTACACAAGAGCTATCTGCACAAGCCGTTCCTAATTTAGTAGTGGAAAGACAGCTAGTTATCACCACCCACCTCTAACTCTTGGGGTACTAATTTACCAACGAATAAAGTGATTGACCGTCACATTATAAGGACTGAAAGGATGAACATTTTTTTGTGTGAAGAAGATTCGAATCCGCGACCCTCAGATTACGAGTTACTAATCATCTGGCTATGCCAAGCCATCCGAATTACCAATACCATCTGTGTTTATCTAATTAAAAATAACTTACCATTCAACGTATTTTAAGTTAGGTTTAGTTCTTCCATATTTTACAATAAAACAATTGTGTTTAATATGATAGTGGCGCCATCTGTGTTTATATAATTTAAAATAAGTTAACATTCAACGCATTTTATGTAGAATTTAATTCTTACGTCATAAGAACTTCCACATTTCAAAATGAAACAATCGTGTTTAGTGTGATAGTGTCGCCACATGTGTTTATGTAATTTAAGATAAGTTAACATTCTTCACATTTTATGTAAGATTTCATTCTTACACTATTAGGTCTTCCACATTTTATATTTGTTCAGGCTTTTCTCTAATCTGTGTAACGTAACATTCACAGAATTTATTTTGGGTCATTTTCTAGTCACATATGTTAACCATTTTCGTTTTGTTTGTTTTCCAGTGTTTCACATGTGCAGTGACCTTAGCAATCCAAACACTCTACTTAAAATAATAGTAACACTATTCTTCATCATAAAATAACTTTGGTTTTGCATAACGAACTATTTTTTACTCTTCGCTTTTTATGTTTATTTGCTGTTTTGTACTTAATGTTTACAACAAGCTAATTAATTTTTCGACAATAACATTTATAAAAGATGTTAATCTATGAACACATATTTATTATCTCTCTTATTGAGTCAGTTTTGGTCAGATTTTTGATGGCCTTGTTTTTATATACCCTCTGTCTTTGGCCTTTTCTTTTCTACTGTCATCAGTCATGTTTGAAAGGTAATTTATTATTTCGAAACATTCATTTACGTATTGAATTTAATGTTTGACGTTTCCTGTGGTACATAATTCTGGTGCTGTTGTTATGTATCACTTTATGGTTTCAAGTTTTATTAATTTACCGAATTTAGAAAAAAACAAAACAATTTACAGACGTTCCGTGGTCAGTTTTTCATTGGTAAACTTTCAAAACTACAAGTTCCCCCTTCCTGTTTATAAAACATGTTCTTTCCTGTTGTAATTACTGTCTGTATTGATGTTCATTCTGAAGACAATACTACAAATAGGCTTCCCATTCCTAAGCCTTTTCTCTGTACATAGAAATATTTATTAAACATAAAATAGTTACCAATTCTTAACTACAGTGTTTGTCCAGTGTCTAACAAATGTTATATATATAAATATCCCTGTTTTCATCGTTATCTGTTCTGTTTAATGCTATTACAATGGCTTTTTCTTAGTTGATTGAATATAGATTTTGCTGTTAGGTTTAGAATTCTTGAACACTGTAAGGGAGTCATATACGATAGTTTTATCGTTTTAAGGCCCAACTAATTCATACTTGAAGATGCTAGGATTGGCTACACCCATGGATGTTCTTCATGTTTCTTTGGTGGCCCATATATAACAACAACCTTTACAAAGTGGTAGAAAATAAAGCCGGAAGAGCAAAATTAATGAAAAACAAGAATCGTAATAAATTTAAAAATGGAAAAGAAAACCATCAGGAACATGTTATCAAAAACATTAGAACGTTTACTCAAGAAAGATCTGTAATTTGCTATGATACCCATGGAATTATCAGTTGAACTGACAAAATAAAAATTGAAATCGAAGAACTGAGTAGAAAATTAATTATCACAAGCGAACAGAACAACAGAATAACGAAATACAACGAACAATTTTCAGAAAAGTGAACCATATAATGAAAGAACCATAGCAAGATTAGAATGAATTAAATAGAAAACAAAATTACAAGTTTTTTTTCAAATGAACTAAATATGCGAACACTAGTCGAATTCGGAAGGGAATTTTCGATGTAAACAGAATGTCTAAAACAAAGAAGGCATCAGGTTTTAGTGAATAAAAAGTACGAACTCGAAGGATCTATAATAAAGAAAGTAGTCCCTGATATGTAAAAAACAGAATACTGATAAAAAATCGAATAAGTCAGTGGAGACAAAAGTAAAACAAGATATGGAAGAGAAACTAAATCTATGTTCAAAGGAGGAAGATATGATCAACGTTCCACTTTATTATATGCAGGTATACATACAAGATACAAGTTAGGCCTACATACAAGATAGAAGCTAGGCCAATTTTGTCACCTTGTAAGAACTTTACGTATGAATTATGTAAATTATTAAGTTTGATCCTAAAACTATACACAAAAGAAAAATAACTGTTAGGTCTGTAACTGAAGGCTAGTTTCTACCAGTTAGGTCTGTAACTCAAGGCTAGTTTTTATCAGTTTGGTCTGTAACTCAAGGCTTGTTTCTACAAGTTTGGTCTGTAACTCAAGGCTAGTCTCTACCTGTTAGGCTGAGAGGGCGAACATGTTTGGTGCGATAGTGATTGGAACCCGCGACTCTCAGATTACGAGTCGAACGCTTTAACCCACCTGGCCATGCCGAAACCCCTTACAACTGACCTGGCTAAACTGAACTTACTTTAAAAGCTGCTCTTATGCGGTAATTATTTTTCTAACTCTTATCTTGAAAACAATTAAGAAATAAAGAGATTCTAAACTGTCAGTAACAACTTCTTCCAGTCTTTATTTACAGGTTAGTAGACAGACGAGTGTCGTCAAAAATTACATATTGCTAGTTCATTCAACACTTATCTTGCAGTGTATTTAGTTCTTATACACGAGTTCCTGTTTGAAGGAAATGACAGTCAAAATATTCTGAAAACTAAAGAATATAACAGAATGTTTGTGGTTAAAAATATTCTACAAATATTATACAAGTTGTAAAACATCAGACTGAATTATTTCAACAGGTTACAATTATTTTGTGAAAATGGACGTTGTATTGAAATATCAACTTGTGTTAAAATACTAATTGTGTTTATATATCAACTCGTGTAAAGTATTAAACTGGGTTCACATATAAGGTTTGGTCGAATAATCGATATGTGCTGGTTTGTTAATTTGTTTTAAGATATTGACACGTGTTAGGATATCAGTTTGTCTTTAGATTTTGCTTCTACTGAGATAGTTGTTTATTTTGGGACATTAATTGAGGACGTTAGTCTGTGTTTAGATGTAGTGGACCGCTTGATTTACCACTGATCACTGAAAGAACCAACAAGTTTTGGTGTTCCAAATCAAATATCTTTTATACAGAAAATATCGAAATATATTACGGCTAAATAAACCTGTATTTCGAAATGTCCAATCAATACAGAAACAATATTTCTTCTGTTGTTCTCATGCGTTTTATATGAAACGTTTCGAGCGCGCATTATTGGTTATTCCATTTTGTACTCAGAAATAGAGCTGCACAAAAAGACTGAATCGATTAGATGCCAGAAGTACTCGAATATATGATGAACTTGGTTGCGTTTTTGATCAATATAATCTACGCCTCATGAATAGAAACTGACCACCAAAGGTCCACGTGCTTTAAGAAGTGGCTATCTCACAAAACTAAATTCAGCTTTATATGTCTGATGGGGTAGATAACTTAAGTTACTAGTTGATATTTCTACCCCTGGAGTGACCAGGTCTAATCATAAAGCCTTGCAAAACGTAATGTTTAAGGTTTCTACCCCTGGAGTGACCAGGTCTGATCATTAAGCCTTGCAAAACGTAATGTTTAAGGTTTGTACCCCTGGAATGATCGGGTCTGATCATTGAGCCTTGTAACACATAACTTTTAAGATTTCTACATCAACATATTCCCAAACTTTTAACTGCATTTTGAAATCCACTTGTGTTTTTACAAAGAGATTGATTAAGAAACCGAAACCCACAGCAATTTCATTCGACCAAATACTTTATGTTTCTCCAGTTCAGATCCTTTCTTATTGCCTATGTCCTGCCAGAATGAGGTCTTGAAAAGAACCATTATAAAATGTTTGTTTTGACGCGTGATGCATGGACTAACTTGAGAACATGCGACCACTTCGAGTATAGCTTCTATGAAAGGTTTGTTATGAGTTAGGATATGTGACTAACCTAGAAAACCTACGACCACTTCGAGTGTTGATTTTATAGAAGTTTTTTAATGATGTGTGACTGATTTTGGAAACATACAATCACCTCGAGTGTTTATTCTATGAAAGGTTTTCAGTGGTGTATAATGTGTGACTAACCTCAGAAACGTATGACCACTTAGAAGGATTTGATGTATGACTGACCTATAAAATTTACGAGCACTTCAAGTGTTCATTACATAAAAAGTTTGTAATATTGGGAAACTAAACTTATCGATATTCGTAAATTTTATCACGACATAAAATTCCATATAAGAATTAGTCATTCTAGAGAGGATGACTGTTCGTGAAAGTAGTTAAAGGATAGTGCTGAACCTGGATCTCTGATCAACTATTGAACCTGGATCTCTGATTATTTTACGTTACTGAGAATATTTCGATCTGCAATATAGATATTATACTACGTCATTTCACGTGATAAAATGATGACGAGAAACAGACAAACAGTTTGACTTGTTATCAACATTAAACACAAAACACAGCAACGTTTCTCTGTTTCTATTGAAATATTTCAGTGAGTCCCTGAAAAGAGAGTCATTTGCGAAAAAGTGAATTAAATTATCAGTAAGAAACTTTGTTATGATAATACTCAGTACAGGAAACAACGATTGTTATGCCAACACTGAATGTAGGATACAACGTTTGTTATGTTAACACTGAATGTAGGATACAACGTTTGTTATGTTAACACTGAATGTAGGATACAACGTTTGTTATGTTAACACTGAATATAGGATACAACGTTTGTTATGTTAACACTGAATATAGGATACAACGTTTGTTATGTTAACACTGAATATAGGATACAACGTTTGTTATGTTAACACTGAATATAGGATACAACGTTTGTTATGTTAACACTGAATATACAATACAACGTTTGATAAACTTATCTTAATATTGCTATTGAAACGGTCAGTTGCTGGGTGGCTTTCCATTTGTAAAAAGAATTAGAGTATGTAAACCTATACATAAACCTCTTACACGTAGTATTCACATATATGCGCATAAATGCTTAACATTATCGAATAAAAAACTTCCCGAATTTATTGTCATCCTCAACTCGAAAACAACACTTTCATTCACAGCTCACTGTGTTATCACACGCTACCCCTCCTACTTACGACACGAGAGATTATCTTTATCAAAATGTCAACGAGAATCGTCATTTCGAAAATCATACATCGAAAAACACTGTCATCATGCAATCATTTTCGGTTCCTACGAACACAAGTAATTCTCAAAATTATCATCTATTTTCCACCTCACCCAGATGTCACGACACTACTCTAAATTCAAGTTCGCTTCAAAATCTTTTCTTTATTCCTACATTTGTTAACGTGGCAAAGAAAAACTAGAAATGAACTCATTTTCTATCCTTAAAACGCTATTGATTTTCGTAACGTTCTTGTTTTAAAGGCGAAATGTTTTACAATTTCGAAAAGTAAGTACGCGTATACATATTTTACACAAGTAGTTAACTGTCGCGACTTTCATAAATATGAAACTTTACAATAAACACCAGTAAATGAATAAAAACAGAAGTTTCTTAAACGACCAAGATGTCGAAACACAAATGTAAAATGCTTTTCCACATTTATTTGCGATTAAATCTAAAGACGATATAAAGCTTCTACTGCTTTAAGACAGCTATTGTTCTGAACGTCATTCGCCCAACAATTTGACGATTAGATTGATACGTAAAATGTTTTATCACCATCGTTCAAAAAAGTGTACGAAACGTTGATTTAACGAGATATTCCTAAATGTATCCTGCTAACCAGCATTGTAATCGTAGACAAAGCATTCCCCTGGCCATCGCTTTCAGTTTTTTTCAAAAAACAGTCCGTGACAAATTGGGAATGTCTAAAAATAGTACTTTGTTTCTTTTAAGTTTACTCATATTTCGAGGTTACAAAGCTCGATCGTCGGTTCCGAAGATTATAATTTGGCGCATACAGGAAAGTGTGTTCCTCCCATGCGTCTAAGATCCGAATGTCAAATTATAATTCATATTTTATATCACATTAAACTTATCTTAATATTGCTATTGAAACGGTCAGTTTCTGGGTGGCTTTCCATTGGTAAAGAGTTCGATTGCAAAGAGAAATCGAGTATACAAACCTATATATTGTTACGTTTTTTATGCGGACTGAACGCGACAGAAAGACACAGATAGCAGCTTGTTTAATTTATTATAATGATCTACTTATGTGATAGACACAAAATAAATTATCCAATAGCAATAACAGATATCCAGTTTCAATCTTCAAAGCAACTTACAATACAAAAAGGTACTGGCCTGTGCTTAATAATATTATCCAGAATTAGTGTCCAAATCCGAAATCCAAAGTTACAATCTAGGCGGTGAATGTAGTCCCATGGAGAAATTTTCGAAATTTGAATGGGTAATTTCAAACAAAAATTCACAGTCCAATTCGTATTGATTTTCGGTATAATCTGTAATTTGACTGAATTGTAAAGATTGATGGAATAAAAATTTCACCGCTTTAGTCGATCTAACTCTATTCACAAATTCAATTTGAATAATCGCACGGTAAACGTTTAAACTTTCTCAAACGAGACAAACTTCTTGATCCGAGTAAAAATGGATGATCTCTTTCCCTCGCATTGCCGTCTCTTTATATACTAATCGCGTAACTTCCCAGAATTCCACAGTACAAACACCAGGCTAATACAAGTGATCAATCTACCCAAATTTAAAATTTTCTACATGAATAATTCTAAAATGTTATTTTAAATTTCACTGGTTTAAACCTCGAAAATATAAATATAAATATGGAAATATTGATTGATTGATTGATTTAGTGTTTTATGGCACAAAGCAACAAGGCTATCTGCGCGAAACAACCGGTAAAATGTAATAAAAGACATAAATGGAAATGAAGGTAAAACAAAAAGTATAAAACCAATGTTGACTCCTAGTCTACAAGGTTAAGATAGAAGGCAGAGTGTAAAAAGTTGTAAGGTATTTACTCTATCAAAAAGGTATTATCATAACCCGCCAGGAAGACTAACAGGCAGGTACAAGACCCACCGTCAGTCACCTGAAGTTGGTCTTTCCAGTCCTGGTTCAGGGTTATGTGTCACAGCAACCAGTATCAAAATGTAAAATAAAAGTATTATAAGACACACAGTAAAATCAAAGCAATGAGTAGCCAAATGTTCAGTAAAAAGAGAAAAGTCACGTAAATGGAGTAAAATTTGTAAAAGCAATTGAAAGTAATAACAAAACAGCAATTAAAACAGAAAATAGTGTAAAAACCAATGGTGACATTCAGTCTTCAAAGTTATAAATTATATACTCTAGCATAATAATAATGATCATAACCCGCCAGGAAGACTAACGAATAAGTTCAAGAACCACCGTCAGTCACCTGAAGTTGGTCTTTCCAGTCCTGGTTCCGGGTTATGTGTTATAGTAGCTATTATCAAAATGTAATGGAATAAAAGTTTTAAAAGACACTCAGCAAAATCGTAATAAAGAGTAGCCAAATGTCCAGTAAAAAGATAAAAGTCAAGTAAATGGAGTAAAATGTGTAAAGGTAATTGAAGATGAAAGCAAAATGGCAATTAAAACAGGAAATGGTGCAAAAACCAATGACGACATCCAGTCAACAAAGTTGTAAAGGACAACCTGTAGCAGAACGGGAATGATCATAACCCGCCAGGAAGACTAACAGGTAGTATATAAACCACCGTCAGCCACCTGAAGTTGGTCTTTCCGTTCTGGTTCCGGGTTATGAGTCAATATGGCCAGTACAAAAAAGGTTGTAAAAGTGTGAAATGATATGCAGTGAAAGTATAATAGTAACTCGCCAGGAAGACTAACGAGTAGTTCAAACAGAAGCGTTAGTCACCTGAAGTTGGCCTTTCCAGCCCTGGTGTCGAGTTATTTAATGTTCTGGCCATTGTTTAATGTCACATTGAATGAGAGAAAATAAAACTGTAGAAAAGAAGCCACAATTAAAAAGGTGTAATAAATAAATATACCACACTTAAATGAGATTAAAAAGATTAACAGCCGTTAAAAAATTAAAAACGTTATTAAGGTGAACAAAGTCACCATCACCAATAACTCTGTCCAATGTTACAGACTGACCCTGGGAAAAAATATGTTTAAAGTATTGCCGTCGTTGAGAATTGTAACGATGGCAAGAAAGTAAAACGTGGCTGATAGTGATTTGAGTGTTACACAAACTACACATTGGTGCATCAGTTCCAGATAAAAGAAAATGATGAGTTAAAAAACTGTGACCAATGCGTAGCCTTGTCAGAACAACTTCCTCCTTCTGAACTTTACGGAAGCTAGATGGCCAAAGTCCAATTTTGAGTTTGATTTGAAAAAGTTTGTTGTTGCGTTGCTCACTCCAAGTGGACTGCCAGCTGTCACGGAGCCGATCCTTGAAGACAACACCATAATCTATGTATGGAATAGGCATAGGGGTGACAGTGCTGAGGCAGACATATTTAGCTTCCATGTCTGCAAGCTCGTTCCCATTAATACCAACATGGCCTAGTATCCAGAAAAACTGGATTGAAGTAGCTGCTAATGAAAAATGGGCCAGTTGGTTTCGAATATCTGCGAGAATAGGATGTGAGCTAATGTGAAGTGATTCCAAGGCAAGAATAGAACTAAGCGAGTCAGTATAAATAGTGCAGTTGGAGTACTGCTCAGCTGCAATATGATCATGGGCAAGAGATATTGCATACAGTTCAGCAGTGAACACAGAAGCTGTAGAGGGGATTCTGCGTGCAACTACTGACCCACAGCAAACCATAACAGAGCCCACTGAATTACCTGATTTGGAACCATCTGTATAAATGGGAACTGAATGATTGTTTGAAAGATATTCATTGAATAAAAGACGGTACTTCCAGTCTGGAGTATCCGCCTTTTTTAGGTGATTGAAAGAAAGGTCACACTTGGGGGCTGTAATAAGCCATGGTGGGATGCGTCGACCTGTGGAATCTGCAATGTTATTCAAGGACAGACCCAATTTATCCAATTGCGCCCGGATGCGAAGGCCATAGGGAAATATAATAGATATGGGAATGCAAACATGACATGACATGGTTGTCGTTTACATAACATTTACATAACACTCTCGACATGGTTGTCGTTTACACAACAGTTACATGATATTTACATAACACTCTCCCTCTTAAAAGTAAAAAAAGTTTGAACTCGTGACAACTTTTTTTGTTTTTTAAACCAACTCAAAAGGGTTAAATCAAATAGATTCTTGCATAACTTCACGATTTGCAAACAACAACAAGGGAACACCCTCATCCCAGTCCTTTGAGTGTTCGTGGTGGTAATTTGGTGGAAACGTTCACTGGATGAAACTTGATGGATGTTTAGTTCATGCATGGCTTGTTGAAATAGCTTGGACATAAAATTTGAGCCTCGATCTGATTGCACAACTTTTGGAATCCCGAACATGGTAAAGAATTTGACAAGAGCCTTGACAATGTTGGGAGCAGTGATTTTTCTCAAAGTGATAGCCTCAGGGAAACGTGTAGAAGCACACATGATTGTCAAGAGGTTTTCATTTCCTGCTTTGCATTTTGACAGTAGGCCAACACAGTCGATAATGACCCTTGAGAACGGTTCTTGAAAGGCAGTAATAGGCTGCAGTGGTCCTTTGGGAATCCCCTGATTGGGTTTTCCAGTCATTTGGCAAGAATGGCATGTCTTACAAAAGTCAACAACATCTTGGCACATCTTTGGCCAATAGAAATGTCGTCGGATACGATCTAAGGTTTTTCTTACACCTAAGTGTCCTGACAACACATGATCATGAGCAAGACTAAGAATATCATTCCGATAGCATTTTGGAATGACGATTTTGTGGATAACATTCCACTTTTCATCAGCAGCAACGTCAGGAGGTCTGTACTTTCTCATTAACACACCTGACTTCTGGTAGTAACAAATAGGGACAGTTCCTATTTCATTTTCATCAACGGCCAGTTATAGAAGAGAACGAGTTTCAGGATCATTGTCCTGTTCCTCAACAAGTTTTTTACGATGAAAAAAGTTGAAAAATGACTCGGAGTCATCAGCAGATCTTAAAGTTGAGTCAGACATGAACGTATCAGATAAAGGGAAATCCTCTTTGGACTCCTGAGAACGAGTAACAGCACAGGCGGAAAAAACATCAGGAAACTCTTCAACGAGTTGCTCTGTACTGGGAGTAATAACAGGTGCTTCAACAACACGAATCTCTGGTACCACCTTACTACCAGCCAAATCATTCCCCAAAAGCATAGACACACCTTCAACAAGCAATGAAGCTTTAATACCCACAGTCACTGGGCCCGAAACTTATTCCGAATGCAAATCCAATCTATGAAGAGGAATAGAAACGACGCCACCTTCTACACCAGAAATGAGCACACTGGCCCCAACGGATGACTTTTCGGAAAACGGAAGTACAAATTTCCAAAATAAAACTCTGAAAAGCTCCAGTAGCCAGCAGGATTTTAATTGGTTGTAGATGTGAATCGTCAACAAAAGAAACAAAACCCTCAGTGATGAAAGGCTTAAATTTGTCCTCAACAAGATCTTCAGGTACATCAAGAATATTGGACTTGGAATCCACAGTGGACTGGACAGGGTCAAAATCATTGAGAACCAATGATGTATCCAACGAGGGTAAAATGAAACTATGGGGTGATAGCTTGTTTTTGACCTTATAGCACTCAGAAATCAGATTGCCAGGTTTCTTACAATAAGCACATGTTTTGGATGAGAGTGACACGTTTTTGGTAGATGACGAGCTTTGAGAATAAGATGAAGTCTTTGTTTGAGAATCAGAAGTTTGCTCTTTTCTGTCTTTTTTGACATTTGCATAATGCTTGAACGAGTCATTGGGTTCCTTCGCTGTGTGATTTGTTTCGCTCTTGTACGAGAAATCTTTGGGAGTCAAAGCATACTCCTCTGCCAAGACAGCATCATCATGAATTTTTGAAGCTTTATGTTCATCATAAGTTTTAAGCTCTACGGGAATACATCTTTTAAATTCTTCAATTAACATGAGTTCTCTGAGTTTTGTATAATCCTCTTTGATTTCTTTGGAATCACACCACCTGTCGAATGGAGTTTCTTTTACACGAGCAAATTCGACATAAATTTGGCTGTCAAACTTTTTGTAACCACGAAATTTTTGTCTATACGCCTCTGGCACTAATTCATAAGCATTAAAAATGCATTTTTTGACGTGCTCGTAATCATAACTTTGCTCGGCCGTGAGTTTGAAAAATACTTCCTGGGCTTTACCTTTGAGAACACTCTAAAGTAATACTGTCCAATATTCGGTAGGTCATTTTAGCCTAAGAGCCAATTTTTCAAATTGAATAGAGGCACTAAACGAATTTGTTTGGAAGCATCAAAATTATCCAACTGCATTTGGACAACCTTTTGTTCTGTCTGTGCCTTTCTCAGACTGATTTTCTTATCAGCTTTAATGCGTTCTATTTGTATTTTGGCATCAAGATGTTTGTTTTCTTGTTTTGCCTCAAGTCGTTTGGTTCCAATTTCTAAACGAAATTTCATTTCCATTTCAATTATTTTTAATTCAAAATCTGGGTCAAAATGAGAGGCAGGCAATTGTTGTACAACTTTTTGGTTGACCAAATGTTCAACAACAATTCTTTTGATATCTGCTTTCTTCATTGCTTGCTTTTCTTCCAAATTGAAATTTATATGCAAAAACGGCTCGTTTGGGTTCAGAAAATATTTTAAATAGAAGAGCGAACAACGTTTCGACCTTCTTCGGTCATCGTCAGGTTCACAAAGAAAGAGGTAACTGACCGAAAGCTGACCACATGTTTGGAAGGGGTTGTGTAACTGAGTGTCGCAATGTAGAGGGCGGGGTTAGATGTTTGAATATATAATATTATCTATATTAATTATATATTAATTATATTAATCTATATTATATTAATATTATAGATAAAATTATATATTCAAACATCTAACCCCGCCCTCTACATTGCGATTATAGATATAGATAGATATTATAGATTAATATTAATATTATAGATAAAATTATATATTCAAACATCTAACCCCGCCCTCTACATTGCGACACTCAGTTACACAACCCCTTCCAAACATGTGGTCAGCTTCCGGTCAGTTACCTCTTTCTTTGTGAACCTGACGATGACTGAAGAAGGTCGAAACGTTGTTCGCTCTTCTATTTAAAATATTTTCTGAACCCTAACGAGCCGTTTTTGCATATAAAATTCTCAACAAGTGGGTTTCTCGAGATCACTGATTCCAATTGAAATTTTTTCCAACATCAAGCAATTCAGATTTTCTTAATTCACTGATCAATACCAAAAAGGGATTTTGATTAAATTTGTCAACAACATCTGCAAGTGAAAATGCCATTTTAAATACACAAGCTGTCCATCTGTATAGAATATAAATACAATATTGGAATAGGATTAAACTGTTTGTTCAATCGCGGAGGAGCCCCCAATTTTCTGTTACGTTTTTTATGCGGACTGAAAGCGACAGAAAAACACAGATAAACGCTTGTTTAATTTATTATAATGATCTACTTATGTGATAGACACAAAATAAATTATCCAATAGCAATAACAGATATCCAGTTTCAACCTTCAAAACAACTTACAATACAAAAAGGAACTGGCCTGTACTTACAAATATGATCCAGAATGAGTGTCCAAATCCGAAATCCAAAGTTCCACTCAAGGCGGTGAATTTAGACCCACGGAGAAATTTTCAAAATTTGAATGGGTAATTTCAAACAAAAATTCACAGTCCAATTCGTATTGACTTTCGGTATAATCTGTAATCCGACTGAATTGTAAAGATTGACGGAATAAAAAATTCACCGCTTTAGCCGATCTAGCTCTATTCACAAATTCAATTTGAATAATCGCACGGTAAACGTTTAAACTTTCTCAAACGAGACAAACTTCTTGATCCGAGTAAAAATGGATGATCTCTTAACCTCGCATCGCCAATGTTTATATACTAATCGCGTAACTTCCCAGAATTCCACAGTACAAATCCTAGGCTAATAAAATTGATCAATCTACCTAAATTTAAAATTTTCTACATGAATAATTCTAAATGAATTTTAATTAATTCTAAAATGTTATTTTAAATTTCACTGGTTTAAACCTCGAAAATATAAATAAACTAGAAATATGAAAATATAATAGATATGGGAATGCAAACACGACATGACATGGTTATCGTTTACTTAACATTTACATAACACTCTCGACATGGTTGTCGTTTACACAATAATTACATGATATTTACATAACAATATATATATATGTGCATTTGAGAATTCCTGAAGTATTTTGATATCTAACAATGCAATGTAACTCTAATCGCGCCTAAATGATCTGTACTGAAGTTAGTTTTCCAAACGAGGGACACTATTACAGCCAAACACTTCAACATCCCTCTTTCTGTCAGACTTTAAATAAAAGAAATATTGAAAATTAGAAATGTATCAAGTGAAGATAGACTCTCTTATTAGAATTAAATTCAGTTCCGTCAAATCAATTATATATTACGTTTAGTCAAGAAATATGTTTGTTTAATCTTGACAGTAAACGATTGATCGACATTCATTACATGGTACAGCAAAAACAAATA
>MU033965.1:26535-50994 GCA_011833715.1 Carcinoscorpius rotundicauda
TATTTGTTTTTGCTGTACCATGTAATGAATGTCGATCAATCGTTTACTGTCAAGATTAAACAAACATATTTCTTGACTAAACGTAATATATAATTGATTTGACGGAACTGAATTTAATTCTAATAAGAGAGTCTATCTTCACTTGATACATTTCTAATTTTCAATATTTCTTTTATTTAAAGTCTGACAGAAAGAGGGATGTTGAAGTGTTTGGCTGTAATAGTGTCCCTCGTTTGGAAAACTAACTTCAGTACAGATCATTTAGGCGCGATTAGAGTTACATTGCATTGTTAGATATCAAAATACTTCAGGAATTCTCAAATGCACATATATATATATTGTTATGTAAATATCATGTAATTATTGTGTAAACGACAACCATGTCGAGAGTGTTATGTAAATGTTAAGTAAACGATAACCATGTCATGTCGTGTTTGCATTCCCATATCTATTATATTTTCATATTTCTAGTTTATTTATATTTTCGAGGTTTAAACCAGTGAAATTTAAAATAACATTTTAGAATTAATTAAAATTCATTTAGAATTATTCATGTAGAAAATTTTAAATTTAGGTAGATTGATCAATTTTATTAGCCTAGGATTTGTACTGTGGAATTCTGGGAAGTTACGCGATTAGTATATAAACATTGGCGATGCGAGGTTAAGAGATCATCCATTTTTACTCGGATCAAGAAGTTTGTCTCGTTTGAGAAAGTTTAAACGTTTACCGTGCGATTATTCAAATTGAATTTGTGAATAGAGCTAGATCGGCTAAAGCGGTGAATTTTTTATTCCGTCAATCTTTACAATTCAGTCGGATTACAGATTATACCGAAAGTCAATACGAATTGGACTGTGAATTTTTGTTTGAAATTACCCATTCAAATTTTGAAAATTTCTCCGTGGGTCTAAATTCACCGCCTTGAGTGGAACTTTGGATTTCGGATTTGGACACTCATTCTGGATCACTTTTCCGTTCTACCCTACGAAGATCCTTTAATTTAGTGCACTTTTAAATTTTCTCATGTTTCACAATAAAGATCTAAACTTTCTTCGATATGTAAATTCGGATTTTTGCAAAAAGTTTCTCCTTGTCGTTTTTTCTCATAATTAGTTGAGAGTTTTTCCTCACGATTTTAAAACTCCAAATCTTTTGCTCTGCTACCCTTCACAAAAGCGTACAACTTAACGAAAATTGTTAGAATGCATTCCCTCCAACGTCCAGAAGTATAATCGCAAACAATGAATACACGAGACGCTCGCTCCTGAGTGTTCTTGAATAAATAGTCTACACCATCTTACGTACGCGTAATAATATTAATTTACATCCCTAAAATTTCCTCACACTCCTGGGATAAAAGGTACAATCGTGGGTTCTAACCGCGCCGATTTGGAACATGCTTGATAATTTTACACTAACATACGTGTAACTTTGAAGAATCGGTTTTTAACTTGATCTTACATTTTTCTTAAATACCATTCCTGTAATAATTTACATTTACGCGGTCGAGTGCACTGTGGCTTTCCTCCAGTATTGTACAAAAGCGTATTAATTTGCGAAAACTATAAATAAAGCAATTCTGAACTCTTTCAGCGTTCAATAGTGTTTCTGTATAGAAGAAAATGCAAATCAAATCTCACTCTTCCTCTTCTTAAATGTCGCACACTGTAGTTAGTTTCGAAAAAAGAACACTACTACATACTATCTTCTCTCCCTCTGTCGTACTGTCAATTCTCGCAATATCTAATAGAAAGCATAAACACGTCACTCGATTTGTTTTTGCAATAAGTGAATTCTTTTTGACATTTCCAATCGTTTTCATAGTTTACTGACGAAGTGTGTTTCGTGTCACTTTTAGGGTTAACGTTTTCTGTGCTTATACAACACGGTATCCAAATGACAAAAAAATAAGCCAACATCTGACGTTATCATTATACAACTCTAAACATGATCGTAATTTTTCTGTGAAACATGTTTCGTGGGTCAACGTTAAGTTTACTGACTTCCACAGCCGAAGCGTTTTATCGATTTCCAACGTACAATAGGAAGAAGATTGGCTTGCTTTTTGCTAAAGAAAACAAGTTTTTCCTTACAAACTGTTCAACGATCTTACCGATATCACTTTACATCGGTAACGTTCACAATTTTCGTGCCGTTTCATTTTTAAATACAGAGAGTGTTCTGATCTGTTGAACACTTAGAATTCGTTAGATTACAACGAAACAAAGGAAATATTTGTTGCATTCCATCCTGTCATACAGGTGGCTCACATCGTTCTTGACATTGAAGAACACAGAGAAAACTGAAGTCTTCCTTTCTCAAATATTATTTGTCGGTGACGAAAATAGTCACGTGTGTGACTCCCTAACAAACAATACCGTAGCTTGCACTTGTACACACAACCTTCTGTTTCGGGTGAAAATCGTAAAACGAGAACTTCCCATGCCGGGAATCGAACCCGGGCCTCCTGGGTGAAAGCCAGGTATCCTAGCCACTAGACCACATGGGATGTGTCGTTCGTTTGCACTTTTCTGTCATATGTACTATTTACCAAAGCATACAATTAAATTTCTGATCATTATTCGAAGGTAAATGTAAGTACTTTAGCAACTACACTTGAGAACCGTTTCATTATGTAGCACACGTGCCACGATACCATTTTAAACGAAATATTCGCCAAATCTAGTTACTTTTCCTCACGTTACCGTTATTCAAGTCATAATTTTGATTCTCGAAAATCGATACACATGCGTAAACTCGCTTCTGCTCTCGTGTACCAAAATCACGTTTGAAATTAGAGCCAATTTCATTTCTTAAACATCACAACTCAAAGTGTCATCAAACATCCTAGCACGTGCACCCGCTACTTCTTCCACATGTCACCCAAAACCAACGCTCAATCAGAAAATCCTCCCTTCAAAATAATTGAACCTATTATTATGCTCTGAAAAGTCTCTCATATACTGTTTGAACAGAAAAAAGTAATTGTTCCAAAGATCGTTGCTTATATATCGATCATTGCTCAAAATTAAATTGCTCTTGAAAACCTTTGTCTTTTTTCGATTGAGTGTTCTTACAGCTAAACCACAAATGGATATTTTCTGTGTCGAATCGCTTATTTCGGGCTGGTAAATCTTTACACTTTTCCGTTCTACCGTACGAAGATCCTTTAATTTAGTGCATTTTTAAATTTTCTCGTGTTTCACAATAAAGATCTAAACTTTCTTCCAAATGTAAATTCGGATTTTTTCAAATAGTTTCTCCTTGTTGTTTTTTCTCATAATAAGTTGAGAGTTTTTCCTCACGAATTTAAAACTCGAAATCTTTTGCTCTGCTACCCTTCACACAAGCGTACAACTTAACGAAAATTTTTAGAATGCATTCCCTCCAACGTCCAGAAGTATAATCGCAAACAATGAATACACGAGACGCTCGCTCCTGAGTGTTCTTGAATAAATAGTCTACACCATCTTACGTACGCGTAATAATATTAATTTACATCCCTAAAATTTCCTCAAACTCCTGGGATAAAAGGTACAATCGTGGGTTCTAACCGCGCCGATTTGGAACATGCTTGATAATTTTACACTAACATACGTGTAACTTTGAAGAATCGGTTTTTAACTTGATCTTACATTTTTCTTAAATACCATTCCTGTAATAATTTACATTTACGCGGTCGAGTGCACTGTGGCTTTCCTCCAGTATTGTACAAAAGCGTATTAATTTGCGAAAACTATAAATAAAGCAATTCTGAACTCTTTCAGCGTTCAATAGTGTTTCTGTATAGAAGAAAATGCAAATCAAATCTCACTCTTCCTCTTCTTAAATGTCGCACACTGTAGTTAGTTTCGAAAAAAGAACACTACTACATACTATCTTCTCTCCCTCTGTCGTACTGTCAATTCTCGCAATATCTAATAGAAAGCATAAACACGTCACTCGATTTGTTTTTGCAATAAGTGAATTCTTTTTGACATTTCCAATCGTTTTCATAGTTTACTGACGAAGTGTGTTTCGTGTCACTTTTAGGGTTAACATTTTCTGTGCTTATACAACACGGTATCCAAATGACAAAAAAATAAGCCAACATCTGACGTTATCATTATACAACTCTAAACATGATCGTAATTTTTTTGTGAAACATGTTTCGTGGGTCAACGTTAAGTTTACTGACTTCCACAGCCGAAGCGTTTTATCGATTTCCAACGTACAATAGGAAGAAGATTGGCTTGCTTTTTGCTAAAGAAAACAAGTTTTTCCTTACAAACTGTTCAACGATCTTACCGATATCACTTTACATCGGTAACGTTCACAATTTTCGTGCCGTTTCATTTTTAAATACAGAGAGTGTTCTGATCTGTTGAACACTTAGAATTCGTTAGATTACAACGAAACAAAGGAAATATTTGTTGCATTCCATCCTGTCATACAGGTGGCTCTCATCGTTCTTGACATTGAAGAACACAGAGAAAACTGAAGTCTTCCTTTCTCAAATATTATTTGTCGGTGACGAAAATAGTCACGTGTGTGACTCCCTAACAAACAATACCGTAGCTTGCACTTGTACACACAACCTTCTGTTTCGGGTGAAAATCGTAAAACGAGAACTTCCCATGCCGGGAATCGAACCCGGGCCTCCTGGGTGAAAGCCAGGTATCCTAGCCACTAGACCACATGGGATGTGTCGTTCGTTTGCACTTTTCTGTCATATGTACTATTTACCAAAGCATACAATTAAATTTCTGATCATTATTCGAAAGTAAATGTAAGTACTTTAGCAACTACACTTGAGAACCGTTTCATTATGTAGCACACGTGCCACGATACCATTTTAAACGAAATATTCGCCAAATCTAGTTACTTTTCCTCACGTTACCGTTATTCAAGTCATAATTTTGATTCTCGAAAATCGATACACATGCGTAAACTCGCTTCTGCTCTCGTGTACCAAAATCACGTTTCAAATTAGAGCCAATTTCATTTCTTAAACATCACAACTCAAAGTGTCATCAAACATCCGAGCACGTGCACCCGCTACTTCTTCCACATGTCACCCAAAACCAACGCTCAATCAGAAAATCCTCCCTTCAAAATAATTGAACCTATTATTATGCTCTGAAAAGTCTCTCATATACTGTTTGAACAGAAAAAAGTAATTGTTCCAAAGATCGTTGCTTATATATCGATCATTGCTCAAAATTAAATTGCTCTTGAAAACCTTTGTCTTTTTTCGATTGAGTGTTCTTACAGCTAAACCACAAATGGATATTTTCTGTGTCGAATCGCTTATTTCGGGCTGGTAAATCTTTACACTTTTCCGTTCTACCGTACGAAGATCCTTTAATTTAGTGCATTTTTAAATTTTCTCGTGTTTCACAATAAAGATCTAAACTTTCTTCCAAATGTAAATTCGGATTTTTTCAAATAGTTTCTCCTTGTTGTTTTTTCTCATAATTAGTTGAGAGTTTTTCCTCACGAATTTAAAACTCGAAATCTTTTGCTCTGCTACCCTTCACACAAGCGTACAACTTAACGAAAATTGTTAGAGTGCATTCCCTCCAACGTCCAGAAGTATAATCGCAAACAATGAATACACGAGACGCTCGCTCTTGAGTGTTCTTGAATAAATAGTCTACACCATCTTACGTACGCGTAATAATATTAATTTACATCCCTAAAATTTCCTCACACTCCTGGGATAAAAGGTACAATGGTGGGTTCTAACCGCGCCGATTTTGAACACGCTTGATAATTTTACACTAACATACGTGTAACTTTGAAGAATCGGTTTTTAACTTGCTCTTACATTTTTCTTAAATACCATTCCTGTAATAATTTACATTTACGCGGTCGAGTGCATTGTGGCTTTCCTCCAGTATTGTACAAAAGCGTATTAATTTGCGAAAACTATAAATAAAGCAATTCTGAACTCTTTCAGCGTTCAATAGTGTTTCTGTATAGAAGAAAATGCAAATCAAATCTCACTCTTCCTCTTCCTAAATGTCGCACACTGTAGTTAGTTTCGAAAAAAGAACACCACTACATACTATCTTCTCTCCCTCTGTCGTACTGTCAATTCTAGCAATATCTAATAGAAAGCATAAACACGTCACTCGATTTGTTTTGCAATAAGTGAATTCTTTTTGACATTTCCAATCGTTTTCACAGTTTACTGACGAAGTGTGTTTCGTGTCACTTTTAGGGTTAACGTTTTCTGTGCTTATACAACACGGTATCCAAATTACAAAAAAATAAGCCATCATCTGACGTTATCATTATACAACTCTAAATATGATCGTAATTTATCTGTGAAACATGTTTCGTGGATCAACGTTAAGTTTACTTACTTTCACAGCCGAAGCGATTTCTCGATTTCCAACGTATAATAGGAAGAAGATTGGCTTGCTTTTTGCTAAAGAAAACAAGTTTTTCCTTACAAACTGTTCAACGATCTTACCGATATCACTTTACATCGGTAACATTCACAATTTTCGTGCCGTTTCATTTCTAAATACAGAGAGTGTTCTGATCTGTTGAACACTTAGAATTCGTTAGATTACAACGAAACAAAGGAAATCTTTTTTGCATTCCATCCTGTCATACAGGTGGCTCACATCGTTCTTGACATTGAAGAACACAGAGAAAACTAGTCTTTCTTTCTCAAATATTATTTATCGGTGACGAAAAGAGTCACGTGTGTGACTCCCTAACAAACAATACCGCAGCTTGCACTTGTACACACAACCTACTGCTTCGGGTGAAAATCGTAAAACGAGAACTTCGCATGCCGGGAATCGAACCCGGGCCTCCTGTGTGAAAGCCAGGTATCCTAGTACTAGACCACATGGGATGTGTCGTTCGTTTGCCCTTTTCTGTCATATGTACTATTTACCAAAGCATACAATTAAATTTCTGATCATTATTCGGAAGTAAATGTAAGTACTTTAGCAACTACACTTGAGAACCGTCTCATTATTTAGCACACGTGCCACGATACCATTTTAAACGAAATATTCGCCAAAATTAGTTATTTTTCCTCACGTTACCGTTATTCAAGTCATAATTTTGATTCTCGAAAATCGATACACATGCGTAAACTCGCTTCTGCTCTCGTGTACCAAAATCACGTTTCAAATTAGAGCCAATTTCATTTCTTAAACATCACAACTCAAAGTGTCATCAAACATCCTAGCACGTGCACCCGCTACTTCTTCCACATGTCACCCAAAACCAACGCTCAATCAGAAAATCCTCCCTTCAAAATAATTGAACCTATTATTATGCTCTGAAAAGTCTCTCATATACTGTTTGAACAGAAAAAAGTAATTGTTCCAAAGATCGTTGCTTATATATCGATCATTGCTCAAAATTAAATTGCTCTTGAAAACCTTTGTCTTTTTTCGATTGAGTGTTCTTACAGCTAAACCACAAATGGATATTTTCTCTGTCGAATCGCTTATTTCGGGCTGTTAAATCTTTACACTTTTCCGTTCTACCGTACGAAGATCCTTTAATTTAGTGCATTTTTAAATTTTCTCGTGTTTCACAATAAAGATTCAAACTTTCTTCCAAATGTAAATTCGGATTTTTTCAAATAGTTTCTCCTTGTTGTTTTTTCTCATAATTAGTTGAGAGTTTTTCCTCACGAATTTAAAACTCGAAATCTTTTGCTCTGCTACCCTTCACACAAGCGTACAACTTAACGAAAATTGTTAGAGTGCATTCCCTCCAACGTCCAGAAGTATAATCGCAAACAATGAATACACGAGCTGCTCGCTCTTGAGTGTTCTTGAATAAATAGTCTACACCATCTCACGTACGCGTAATAATATTAATTTACATCCCTAAAATTTCCTCACACTCCTGGGATAAAAGGTACAATGGTGGGTTCTAACCGCGCCGATTTTGAACACGCTTGATAATTTTACACTAACATACGTGTAACTTTGAAGAATCGGTTTTTAACTTGATCTTACATTTTTCTTAAATACCATTCCTGTAATAATTTACATTTACGCGGTCGAGTGCATTGTGGCTTTCCTCCAGTATTGTACAAAAGCGTATTAATTTGCGAAAACTATAAATAAAGCAATTCTGAACTCTTTCAGCGTTCAATAGTGTTTCTGTATAGAAGAAAATGCAAATCAAATCTCACTCTTCCTCTTCCTAAATGTCGCACACTGTAGTTAGTTTCGAAAAAAGAACACCACTACATACTATCTTCTCTCCCTCTGTCGTACTGTCAATTCTCGCAATATCTAATAGAAAGCATAAACACGTCACTCGATTTGTTTTGCAATAAGTGAATTCTTTTTGACATTTCCAATCGTTTTCACAGTTTACTGACGAAGTGTGTTTCGTGTCACTTTTAGGGTTAACGTTTTCTGTGCTTATACAACACGGTATCCAAAGGACAAAAAAATAAGCCATCATCTGACGTTATCATTATACAACTCTAAATATGATCGTAATTTATCTGTGAAACATGTTTCGTGGGTCAACGTTAAGTTTACTTACTTTCACAGCCGAAGCGTTTTCTCGATTTCCAACGTATAATAGGAAGAAGATTGGCTTTCTTTTTGCTAAAGAAAACAAGTTTTTCCTTACAAACTGTTCAACGATCTTACCGATATCACTTTACATCGGTAACATTCACAATTTTCGTGCCGTTTCATTTCTAAATACAGAGAGTGTTCTGATCTGTTGAACACTTAGAATTCGTTAGATTACAACGAAACAAAGGAAATCTTTTTTGCATTCCATCCTGTCATACAGGTGGCTCACATCGTTCTTGACATTGAAGAACACAGAGAAAACTAAAGTCTTCCTTTCTCAAATATTATTTGTCGGTGACGAAAAGAGTCACGTGTGTGACTCCCAAACAAACAATACCGTAGTTTGCACTTGTACACACAACCTACTGTTTCGGGTGAAAATCGTAAAACGAGAACTTCCCATGCCGGGAATCGAACCCGGGCCTCCTGGGTGAAAGCCAGGTATCCTAGCCACTAGACCACATGGGATGTGTCGTTCGTTTGCCCTTTTCTGTCATATGTACTATTTACCAAAGCATACAATTAAATTTCTGATCATTATTCGGAAGTAAATGTAAGTACTTTAGCAACTACACTTGAGAACCGTCTCATTATTTAGCACACGTGCCACGATACCATTTTAAACGAAATATTCGCCAAAATTAGTTATTTTTCCTCACGTTACCGTTATTCAAGTCATAATTTTGATTCTCGAAAATCGATACACATGCGTAAACTCGCTTCTGCTCTCGTGTACCAAAATCACGTTTGAAATTAGAGCCAATTTCATTTCTTAAACATCACAACTCAACGTGTCATCAAACATCCGAGCACGTGCACCCGCTACTTCTTCCACATGTCACCCAAAACCAACGCTCAATCAGAAAATCCTCCCTTCAAAATAATTGAACCTATTATTATGCTCTGAAAAGTCTCTCATATACTGTTTGAACAGAAAAAAGTAATTGTTCCAAAGATCGTTGCTTATATATCGATCATTGCTCAAAATTAAATTGCTCTTGAAAACCTTTGTCTTTTTTCGATTGAGTGTTCTTACAGCTAAACCACAAATGGATATTTTCTCTGTCGAATCGCTTATTTCGGGCTGTTAAATCTTTACACTTTTCCGTTCTACCGTACGAAGATCCTTTAATTTAGTGCATTTTTAAATTTTCTCGTGTTTCACAATAAAGATTTAAACTTTCTTCCAAATGTAAATTCGGATTTTTTCAAATAGTTTCTCCTTGTTGTTTTTTCTCATAATTAGTTGAGAGTTTTTCCTCACGAATTTAAAACTCGAAATCTTTTGCTCTGCTACCCTTCACACAAGCGTACAACTTAACGAAAATTGTTAGAGTGCATTCCCTCCAACGTCCAGAAGTATAATCGCAAACAATGAATACACGAGCTGCTCGCTCTTGAGTGTTCTTGAATAAATAGTCTACACCATCTCACGTACGCGTAATAATATTAATTTACATCCCTAAAATTTCCTCACACTCCTGGGATAAAAGGTACAATGGTGGGTTCTAACCGCGCCGATTTTGAACACGCTTGATAATTTTACACTAACATACGTGTAACTTTGAAGAATCGGTTTTTAACTTGATCTTACATTTTTCTTAAATACCATTCCTGTAATAATTTACATTTACGCGGTCGAGTGCATTGTGGCTTTCCTCCAGTATTGTACAAAAGCGTATTAATTTGCGAAAACTATAAATAAAGCAATTCTGAACTCTTTCAGCGTTCAATAGTGTTTCTGTATAGAAGAAAATGCAAATCAAATCTCACTCTTCCTCTTCCTAAATGTCGCACACTGTAGTTAGTTTCGAAAAAAGAACACCACTACATACTATCTTCTCTCCCTCTGTCGTACTGTCAATTCTCGCAATATCTAATAGAAAGCATAAACACGTCACTCGATTTGTTTTGCAATAAGTGAATTCTTTTTGACATTTCCAATCGTTTTCACAGTTTACTGACGAAGTGTGTTTCGTGTCACTTTTAGGGTTAACGTTTTCTGTGCTTATACAACACGGTATCCAAAGGACAAAAAAATAAGCCATCATCTGACGTTATCATTATACAACTCTAAATATGATCGTAATTTATCTGTGAAACATGTTTCGTGGGTCAACGTTAAGTTTACTTACTTTCACAGCCGAAGCGTTTTCTCGATTTCCAACGTATAATAGGAAGAAGATTGGCTTTCTTTTTGCTAAAGAAAACAAGTTTTTCCTTACAAACTGTTCAACGATCTTACCGATATCACTTTACATCGGTAACATTCACAATTTTCGTGCCGTTTCATTTCTAAATACAGAGAGTGTTCTGATCTGTTGAACACTTAGAATTCGTTAGATTACAACGAAACAAAGGAAATCTTTTTTGCATTCCATCCTGTCATACAGGTGGCTCACATCGTTCTTGACATTGAAGAACACAGAGAAAACTAAAGTCTTCCTTTCTCAAATATTATTTGTCGGTGACGAAAAGAGTCACGTGTGTGACTCCCAAACAAACAATACCGTAGTTTGCACTTGTACACACAACCTACTGTTTCGGGTGAAAATCGTAAAACGAGAACTTCCCATGCCGGGAATCGAACCCGGGCCTCCTGGGTGAAAGCCAGGTATCCTAGCCACTAGACCACATGGGATGTGTCGTTCGTTTGCCCTTTTCTGTCATATGTACTATTTACCAAAGCATACAATTAAATTTCTGATCATTATTCGGAAGTAAATGTAAGTACTTTAGCTACTACACTTGAGAACCGTTTCATTATGTAGCACACGTGCCTCGATATCATTTTAAACGAAATATTCGCCAAATCTAGTTACTTTTCCTCACGTTACCGTTATTCAAGTCATAATTTTGATTCTCGAAAATCGATACACATGCGTAAACTCGCTTCTGCTCTCGTGTACCAAAATCACGTTTGAAATTAGAGCCAATTTCATTTCTTAAACATCACAACTCAACGTGTCATCAAACATCCGAGCACGTGCACCCGCTACTTCTTCCACATGTCACCCAAAACCAACGCTCAATCAGAAAATCCTCCCTTCAAAATAATTGAACCTATTATTATGCTCTGAAAAGTCTCTCATATTCTGTTTGAACAGAAAAAAGTAATTGTTCCAAAGATCGTTGCTTATATATCGATCATTGCTCAAAATTAAATTGCTCTTGAAAACCTTTGTCTTTTTTCGATTGAGTGTTCTTACAGCTAAACCACAAATGGATATTTTCTCTGTCGAATCGCTTATTTCAGGGTGGTAAATCTTTACATTTTTCCGTTCTACCGTACGAAAATCCTTTAATTTAGTGCATTTTTAAATTTTCTCGTGTTTCACAATAAAGATCTAAACTTTCTTCCAAATGTAAATTCGGATTTTTTCAAATAGTTTCTCCTTGTTGTTTTTTCTCATAATTAGTTGAGAGTTTTTCCTCACGAATTTAAAACTCGAAATCTTTTGCTCTGCTACCCTTCACACAAGCGTACAACTTAACGAAAATTGTTAGAGTGCATTCCCTCCAACGTCCAGAAGTATAATCGCAAACAATGAATACACGAGACGCTCGCTCTTGAGTGTTCTTGAATAAATAGTCTACACCATCTCACGTACGCGTAATAATATTAATTTACATCCCTAAAATTTCCTCACACTCCTGGGATAAAAGGTACAATGGTGGGTTCTAACCGCGCCGATTTTGAACACGCTTGATAATTTTACACTAACATACGTGTAACTTTGAAGAATCGGTTTTTAACTTGCTCTTACATTTTTCTTAAATACCATTCCTGTAATAATTTACATTTACGCGGTCGAGTGCATTGTGGCTTTCCTCCAGTATTGTACAAAAGCGTATTAATTTGCGAAAACTATAAATAAAGCAATTCTGAACTCTTTCAGCGTTCAATAGTGTTTCTGTATAGAAGAAAATGCAAATCAAATCTCACTCTTCCTCTTCCTAAATGTCGCACACTGTAGTTAGTTTCGAAAAAAGAACACCACTACATACTATCTTCTCTCCCTCTGTCGTACTGTCAATTCTAGCAATATCTAATAGAAAGCATAAACACGTCACTCGATTTGTTTTGCAATAAGTGAATTCTTTTTGACATTTCCAATCGTTTTCACAGTTTACTGACGAAGTGTGTTTCGTGTCACTTTTAGGGTTAACGTTTTCTGTGCTTATACAACACGGTATCCAAATTACAAAAAAATAAGCCATCATCTGACGTTATCATTATACAACTCTAAATATGATCGTAATTTATCTGTGAAACATGTTTCGTGGGTCAACGTTAAGTTTACTTACTTTCACAGCCGAAGCGATTTCTTGATTTCCAACGTATAATAGGAAGAAGATTGGCTTGCTTTTTGCTAAAGAAAACAAGTTTTTCCTTACAAACTGTTCAACGATCTTACCGATATCACTTTACATCGGTAACATTCACAATTTTCGTGCCGTTTCATTTCTAAATACAGAGTGTGTTCTGATCTGTTGAACACTTAGAATTCGTTAGATTACAACGAAACAAAGGAAATCTTTTTTGCATTCCATCCTGTCATACAGGTGGCTCACATCGTTCTTGACATTGAAGAACACAGAGAAAACTAGTCTTTCTTTCTCAAATATTATTTATCGGTGACGAAAAGAGTCACGTGTGTGACTCCCTAACAAACAATACCGCAGCTTGCACTTGTACACACAACCTACTGCTTCGGGTGAAAATCGTAAAACGAGAACTTCGCATGCCGGGAATCGAACCCGGGCCTCCTAGGTGAAAGCCAGGTATCCCAGCCACTAGACCACATGGGACGTGTCGTTCGTTTGCCCTTTTCTGTCATATGTACTATTTACCAAAGCATACAATTAAATTTCTGATCATTATTCGGAAGTAAATGTAAGTACTTTAGCTACTACACTTGAGAACCGTTTCATTATGTAGCACACGTGCCTCGATATCATTTTAAACGAAATATTCGCCAAATCTAGTTACTTTTCCTCACGTTACCGTTATTCAAGTCATAATTTTGATTCTCGAAAATCGATACACATGCGTAAACTCGCTTCTGCTCTCGTGTACCAAAATCACGTTTCAAATTAGAGCCAATTTCATTTCTTAAACATCACAACTCAAAGTGTCATCAAACATCCTAGCACGTGCACCCGCTACTTCTTCCACATGTCACCCAAAACCAACGCTCAATCAGAAAATCCTCCCTTCAAAATAATTGAACCTATTATTATGCTCTGAAAAGCCTCTCATATACTGTTTGGACAGAAAAAAGTAATTCTTCCAAAGATCGTTACTTATATATCGATCATTGCTCAAAATTAAATTGCTCTTGAAAACCTTTGTCTTTTTTCGATTGAGTGTTCTTACAGCTAAACCACAAATGGATATTTTCTGTGTCGAATCGCTTATTTCAGACTGGTAAATCTTTACACTTTTCCGTTCTACCCTACGAAGATCCTTTAATTTAGTGCACTTTTAAATTTTCTCATGTTTCACAATAAAGATCTAAACTTTCTTCGATATGTAAATTCGGATTTTTTCAAATAGTTTCTCCTTGTTGTTTTTTCTCATAATAAGTTGAGAGTTTTTCCTCACGAATTTAAAACTCGAAATCTTTTGCTCTGCTACCCTTCACACAAGCGTACAACTTAACGAAAATTTTTAGAATGCATTCCCTCCAACGTCCAGAAGTATAATCGCAAACAATGAATACACGAGACGCTCGCTCCTGAGTGTTCTTGAATAAATAGTCTACACCATCTTACGTACGCGTAATAATATTAATTTACATCCCTAAAATTTCCTCAAACTCCTGGGATAAAAGGTACAATCGTGGGTTCTAACCGCGCCGATTTGGAACATGCTTGATAATTTTACACTAACATACGTGTAACTTTGAAGAATCGGTTTTTAACTTGATCTTACATTTTTCTTAAATACCATTCCTGTAATAATTTACATTTACGCGGTCGAGTGCATTGTGGCTTTCCTCCAGTATTGTACAAAAGCGTATTAATTTGCGAAAACTATAAATAAAGCAATTCTGAACTCTTTCAGCGTTCAATAGTGTTTCTGTATAGAAGAAAATGCAAATCAAATCTCACTCTTCCTCTTCCTAAATGTCGCACACTGTAGTTAGTTTCGAAAAAAGAACACCACTACATACTATCTTCTCTCCCTCTGTCGTACTGTCAATTCTAGCAATATCTAATAGAAAGCATAAACACGTCACTCGATTTGTTTTGCAATAAGTGAATTCTTTTTGACATTTCCAATCGTTTTCACAGTTTACTGACGAAGTGTGTTTCGTGTCACTTTTAGGGTTAACGTTTTCTGTGCTTATACACGGTATCCAAATGACAAAAAAATAAGCCATCATCTGACGTTATCATTATACAACTCTAAATATGATCGTAATTTATCTGTGAAACATGTTTCGTGGGTGAACGTTAAGTTTACTTACTTTCACAGCCGAAGCGATTTCTTGATTTCCAACGTATAATAGGAAGAAGATTGGCCCTCTTTTTGCTAAAGAAAACAAGTTTTTCCTTACAAACTGTTCAACGATCTTACCGATATCACTTTACATCGGTAACATTCACAATTTTCGTGCCGTTTCATTTCTAAATACAGAGTGTGTTCTGATCTGTTGAACACTTAGAATTCGTTAGATTACAACGAAACAGAGGAAATCTTTTTTGCATTCCATCCTGTCATACAGGTGGCTCACATCGTTCTTGACATTGAAGAACACAGAGAAAACTAGTCTTTCTTTCTCAAATATTATTTATCGGTGACGAAAAGAGTCACGTGTGTGACTCCCTAACAAACAATACCGCAGCTTGCACTTGTACACACAACCTACTGCTTCGGGTGAAAATCGTAAAACGAGAACTTCGCATGCCGGGAATCGAACCCGGGCCTCCTGGGTGAAAGCCAGGTATCCTAGCCACTAGACCACATGGGATGTGTCGTTCGTTTGCCCTTTTCTGTCATATGTACTATTTACCAAAGCATACAATTAAATTTCTGATCATTATTCGGAAGTAAATGTAAGTACTTTAGCAACTACACTTGAGAACCGTCTCATTATTTAGCACACGTGCCACGATACCATTTTAAACGAAATATTCGCCAAAATTAGTTATTTTTCCTCACGTTACCGTTATTCAAGTCATAATTTTGATTCTCGAAAATCGATACACATGCGTAAACTCGCTTCTGCTCTCGTGTACCAAAATCACGTTTGAAATTAGAGCCAATTTCATTTCTTAAACATCACAACTCAAAGTGTCATCAAACATCCTAGCACGTGCACCCGCTACTTCTTCCACATGTCACCCAAAACCAACGCTCAATCAGAAAATCCTCCCTTCAAAATAATTGAACCTATTATTATGCTCTGAAAAGCCTCTCATATACTGTTTGGACAGAAAAAAGTAATTCTTCCAAAGATCGTTACTTATATATCGATCATTGCTCAAAATTAAATTGCTCTTGAAAACCTTTGTCTTTTTTCGATTGAGTGTTCTTACAGCTAAACCACAAATGGATATTTTCTGTGTCGAATCGCTTATTTCAGACTGGTAAATCTTTACACTTTTCCGTTCTACCCTACGAAGATCCTTTAATTTAGTGCACTTTTAAATTTTCTCATGTTTCACAATAAAGATCTAAACTTTCTTCGATATGTAAATTCGGATTTTTGCAAAAAGTTTCTCCTTGTCGTTTTTTCTCATAATTAGTTGAGAGTTTTTCCTCACGATTTTAAAACTCCAAATCTTTTGCTCTGCTACCCTTCACAAAAGCGTACAACTTAACGAAAATTGTTAGAATGCATTCCCTCCAACGTCCAGAAGTATAATCGCAAACAATGAATACACGAGCTGCTCGCTCTTGAGTGTTCTTGAATAAATAGTCTACACCATCTCACGTACGCGTAATAATATTAATTTACATCCCTAAAATTTCCTCACACTCCTGGGATAAAAGGTACAATGGTGGGTTCTAACCGCGCCGATTTTGAACACGCTTGATAATTTTACACTAACATACGTGTAACTTTGAAGAATCGGTTTTTAACTTGATCTTACATTTTTCTTAAATACCATTCCTGTAATAATTTACATTAACGCGGTCGAGTGCATTGTGGCTTTCCTCCAGTATTGTACAAAAGCGTATTAATTTGCGAAAACTATAAATAAATTAATTCTGAACTCTTTCAGCGTTCAATAGTGTTTCTGTATGGAAGAAAATGCAAATCAAATCTCACTCTTCCTCTTCCTAAATGTCGCACACCGTAGTTTGTTTCTATAAAAGACACTACTACAGCCTGTCATCTCTTTTTAGTTGGATAATATTTGTGTTTTTGATTCCAGAAGTGATTTGAAATTTGAATCTATCCCAATTCACAACTTTTAGAAGGTTCGTTGTTTGTAATATTAAATCGATTATTTTTGTTCTCGTTAGTTTTAATACGGAAAACCACATTAGTTTTTGTTTGTTTGTTTTAGAATTTCGCGCAAAGCTACACGAAGGCTATCTGCGCTAGCCGTTCTTAATTTCGTAGTGTAAGACTAAAGGGAAAGCAGCTGCTACCGCCAACTATTGGGCTTTTCTTTTACCAACGAATTGTGGGTTTGACCGTCACATTATACGCTCCCACGGTTTGGATGGCGAGCGTGTTTATCGCGACGCGGGCTCGAACCCGCGACTTTCAGATAACGAGTCACACGCCTTACGCTCTCTGCCATGCCAGGCAACCACATTAGTAGATCAACTCAGTTCTTGAACTATCTTTTTTCGTTTTTCTGACTCTGAATACGAAAAGTACAAAAATTTACACTTTTCTCATACTTTTTCTTATAGTAATGGTATTAGAGTTTACTACCAACTCTGGTATCATATCTTTTAACGTTACTAACCTTTAGGCTCAGAATTTCATGAACAATGAATAGAAAAGATACTACTTGTAAATTTGAAAAAGACAGACGTTATTTAGCAGTTTACTTAAAGTGCATATCATCTCTTGACTTTCATTTTTTAAACCAAAAAGCATCAGCTAATGTCCAATAATTTTTCTTGTGAGTTATAGATAAAATAGTAATTAAATTGCAGTTAATTATTGTATTCTCTAATTGTTTATTTTCGAGTGAAAATTATCGCAATCAGTACTTTTGTTTTTACAATTTTTTCTAACATCTGTTTTTATTTTATTTTTTAGTGTTTTATGCTATTTGCGTCATAAAAGAAAATCTTCCACGTTGTTTATAATCAAGAAACTTATTGGTAAGGAACGGAATATTACTTACGAATTATTTTGCAATTTTTTTATTGGAGGTGTTCGAGGTGAATCCTCGCCTCTTTCGAAACATATGAGTTTGATTAGTGTTGGAAATTTTGTAAAGACACCATCTTTTTTGGTATTCGAAACTCCAGATCTATTAAAATAACACTCGTTGTTTTTTTATTATCAAAGCTGACAATGTGTCATGAAATAATAATTCAAGAGCAAATTTCTGTTCACAGTTTGTATGCATCGGACATTCTATTGTATTCATGAAGAACAATCTAAAAGTTATTGTGCCAAATCGCAATGCATAAACTGACTTTTTATTTTCAGTAGGGTAAATGAAACGTTTGGGCTTGGGTTCTGTGTTTGGCATCCTGTTACAGGTCAAAAACGAAATCATGGTTCTCACTTAGTATTCTGATGTACATTGTAAGAATAACGGTCAATCCCACTATCTGGTCGAACAAAAATAGTCCAAGAGGTGGTGAAAACAACTTTCGGAAACTTAAAGAGGTCCAAAATATTGATCTTCATTTCTTCTAATAAAATACCCAATAGAATGGAAAATACACACCAAGTAATGTTAAACATTGATTTTTTACAGATGTAAGTATCTTATCACTGAAGTTGAAGTCACTTAGTCGTTAGCGTGTTGGGTTATTTATTTTAAGATACAGGGTCCAATCCGCATACATAGCGGATTCTACCGACTAGGATAGGAATTTTAAATTACATGCTTTTCTTGAATATTAGGTGTTTTTAGTATCAGTGCTTTAGTCCTTTCCCACTCTCATATTTTAAATACTGAATGTATCTCTTCATAATTTTATTTTCTGAAATTAAAGGATATTTACCAAACCAATTTTTTTTTTAATTTTCCACAAAGTGAGTAGAATGCCTTAACTTCCCTGTTTGAATTGCGCGGCTCCAGTTGGTTCCAGAGGAATTCGCTTGGTGTCGATAGGTTTGCACATATCAACTGATTACGACCACATTTCCCGATTGCAGATATCTTTATTTGTGTATTAGCTACGCGGTTTTAAGTGAAGTGCGATTTTTTCGTTTGGGGGATTTCAGAATGAATGACCTGAAGGAGCAACGACTTGCTGTGAAATTTTGTGTTAAACTTGGATAATCTGTGACTGAAACTTTTGCTATGCTTAACACGGCTTACGGTGATGTTGCTATGAAGCGTACGGCATGTTTCAAGTGGCATGAACGTTTTAAGGATGGTCGAAAGTCCATTGAAGATGATGAGCGTCCTGGACGTCCTTCCACGTCAACTGACGACCCATACGTCGACAAAATCAGCACCCTGGTGCAGGCAAATTGACGTCTGATTGTGAGGGATGTTGCTGAAGAGTGTGAGATATCAGTTGAACCTTGTTACGAGATTTTGATCGAAAAATTGAAGATGCACCGCGTTGCTGCGAAATTTGTGCCTCAGAATTCGTGAGTTTTTGGCCAAACACTCGATCACTGTTCTTCCCCACCCCCTTACTCACCTGACCTTGCTCCTTGCGATATTTTCTTGTTCCCCAAACCTAAAAGACCCTTGAAAGGAAGAAGATTTTAGACGATTCCCGAGATTAAGGCAAATGCGACGAAAGAGCTGGAGGACCTTACAAAAGAAGCGTACCAGGACTGTTTCAACAAGTGGAAACACCGTTGGGATAAGTGTGTTTGTTGGGGAGGAGAGTACTTTGATGGGGGCCCAGACCTGTAACTTCTAAATAAACTACATTTTGTTTTATGACGTCAGTCCGCTTATTTTTTGAACAGCCCTCGTACTTCAACAATAAATTTTATTTATCCTTTTGATTTAAAGATTGGCAGTCCGCCACGAAAAGGTGGTTAAAAGAGTAGCCCGAGAGTTGGCGATGGGTCTTTCACTCTAAATTAGGAACGCCTTGCGCAGATAGTCCTTTGTAGCTTTGGGCCAATTCAAAAACAAACAAAACTGAATATTTATCTCTTTTAACAATCTACAACTTTTACTTTACCTAATATTTCACCTCTTATAATAATCGGAAGTTAAAAACCCAAAGTGTAATTTTAAAAATGTTAGACTGAAAACAAATTTATAGAGTTGAGAGAAATAAAAGGATGAAATATAAAAAAATATTAAAATCTGTACTACAAATTATTTCTTTTGCCAAAAAGTGTTAAAATACTGTAATTTGCTTTATAGCAAACACAACTTTCGACAATTTCATGAATAAAATATCGTTCTAATGTGAATCAGTCTTACAAGGTGGCGTGCGTTACACGTAAACTAAAAGCATCAAAGATAGTTCGAGAAAATTGGAAACAAATGATGCCAAAAATTAATGTAGAATGTAGTTTAGCTAAGTAATAAGTTGTGAGTAATGTGATTATACAAGAGAATAGTTTCTTTTATGGTATACGAATATTTTTAATATAACAATTCTGTCATTAGGAGCTGTATGTCTCCTTTATTAGCAACAAAACGTGCTTAATTCATGGTTATTTATACAAGTTTTGTTGTGATTTATTCCTCATTAAATTGATAAATATATACTTTTTGTATAAACAGGTGAACAACTTCGTTCCCCAACCATAATTTGATCTTAGAAGTTATGATTTTGTTTCATTTCTATAAGTTTATGTTGTGATAGTGTTAAATGGTGAAAGTAAATTATGTATGTATATATTAACATTGAAATAATGTAATGTTTATAATACGTTTGAAGGTCTTCTGGTGTTTAGAACATCTATTTCTTAAGAATAGTTAATAATTTCACGCATTATTTCCTCAGTCTGCGTAATTATGTTACCAAAAATACAGTTCCATAGAAAATGAATATCTTATGCACAAAAATAATAATATTGAAAGTATGTAGTTTTGTCTCTTATGATTATACCTCTTAGTCTAAATTTATTTTTTTAAAAATAAAAGACAACATTAACCCTTATATTAACTTCATAAACTTAATATTGATTGATCAGTTAAACTTGGAAAATGTTATGAAGATCTCTAAATCTGAAAAAAAAACAAAAAAAAATTTACTATCTGACTGGTAAATTCAAAATCATATTGTATGATTGTTATATAAGAGAATTTAATGAAAAAAACCGCTTTATAACTTGTAACAACAGCAGTTACATGTTAAATGTATACTAGTATTAAAAGATGTAGCTATTTTAAGTTTGAAGAATTATTGGATAGTCACCATGGTTTCAGTAACAGAAATCTTGCTTTACAAATATTTTTATGTTTGAAAATGTAACTGCCAGTGTTGATGGCAATAAGAGTGCATATTTTGTGTAACTACATTTTCAGAAAACGTTTGACAAAGTTTAATATAAAATGCTTACAAAGATATCTGGGTATTTGGGATAAGTTAGAAAATTGAGTGGAACAGTGGCTGGATGGAAGTAAACAGTTGTTACATTTGGAGTTCAGTGAAACTGGTTTAATATTGCTAGTGTTGTATCTCTGGGCTCAGCCTTTGCTCTTTTGGACTTGCACAAATGACTGATTACAGAATGGTTAATAAATTAGTTAAATATGCAGATGATATTAAAGTCTGGTGTTTCTAGCTGTGAAGAGGACGTTGCTGCTATATACAAGGATTTAGATCATTTTTGGAGTTTGACAAATAAATGATAGATGGGTTCTAATTATAATAAATGCAATATAATGGATGTGGGTTATTATAATTGAGTTATAAACATAATTTTGATTGTAATAATCATAACAATGATAGGGGAAAGAGTTATCTTGATGTAACAGATGACCAGTGTCTTATATCTTCCAAGTAGTGTGCTGTTTTTAGTGTTAGCACAAATAGGATTTTAGGTTGTATCTACAGAAATGTTGAATTTCATTATATAGGTCGCTATTAGGCACAGGTGGAGTAACGTGTTTAGTTTTGGGCTCCTTACCGTTGGAAAGATGTTCAGCTGTCTAAAAGGGTTACCAGGCTGTACGGCTTTTGTACGATGAGAGGCTGAAATCTCTTTGTTTTCTATTGAAAACAGAAGAGTTAGGTTTAATTGGACTGAGGTGTTTAAGACTGTAAAAGGAATTGATAGTGTTAATGTATCTTTTTTTCATATTTAACAGTGAGATCAGGATGGCTATAAAACACAAGTATCAATTTTGTCAGGGTAGGAATCATCTTCAGCTGAGTTTTATTTCTCTAAAAGGATGGTTGCCCATTGGAATAGGTTCACTTTGGACTTTCTAGAAACAGTAACTTTAAATGAGTTTAAGAGAGAGTTTGATATGAATGATAAAAACCAGCTTCAAGTTTGTTTGTTTTTAATTTAACAGCTGAAATGGACCAACTGATCCCATATTGTCGTTAAACATTTATGTTATTAAAAGAGAAAGTCTTAACACCGATTGACATGAATGTCATGAAACAACTGCTTGTCCAGAATTATTATCAAACTGTATCTTTATATCATAATATCATACATGTTATACCACATGTCCATCACTGTAAATTATTTTATTTAAAGAAAGTAAGCCAGCAGAGAGGGTTATGGTAGAGGGTGCAATTGCCTTTGGGTCTTCAGATCAAGAGAACCCCCTGACCAATGGAATACTTTATAGAATTAAACAAAATTCAGATCCTTCATTAAAAAACATGTTTGCAACTATGTCACTATGATAGCATAGTATTTTCATATGAACCTATTATTTATTTATTTTTTATTGATGTGTTCTGACACCATGATCTTACATAAATATTTGCATGGCCATGTGTGAAACAGTACTTCATATTTATCATGTATATATAATATCTTTTGTTATCTGTCCATTTCTTATGATTAGATATTAATTACACTGTTGTGAGAGGTACTGAACTGAATTTGAATTGTCTGTGAAGTTCAGTTCTGAGCACACACAGCCCCTTGACAAAATTTTTCTCAGACCCCTCCAAGGGGTCTTTTCAACATCTGGGCTCTCAGAGCTTGCAAGTTGAACTGAAATTGTCTATCCATAATGTTCCAGTTTAGAATTTTTGCTTTCTCATTCAAACAGTCCACCAATAGAAAAATTACCCAACTCCCAAATGACATAAAACCTGTAATCAGATGAATTTAAACCATCTTACATGTACATTATAGGAAATAGGCCTAAAAAACATCTCTCGTCATTTTAGATTTATTGAACTAGTACCAGTGTCTCCTTTACAAGCGTTGTTTTCAGCATGTTGTATATCCTTTAATAAGATTACTAAAGCCATGAATGCTATTATCTTTGACTTTTCACATGTCACAGTATTATAATAAAATGCTGACTTGTAGTTGTTTTTATTTTTTATAAATGCATCATAGAATTGAATTTGTTCTTTTCAGCACAAGAAGTCTCTAGTCGTAGTTTCAAAGATTTTCAATGAATTGTCTCACCAAAAGACTTATTCTTGTAAGTCCTTCATGTTTCCACTTACATAACATTACGCTTCTCGATGTAGATTTATTTTCTGTATTCTGATGCCGAGTAGAAAAGGGGCTACAGTAACTAAACCTTTGCTAAATTTCACAAATGTCACAAAACATGGGTTAGTTAAAGTGGTATTAATACAGATTAATGGTTGTCAATGTAACCTATAGATTGATGGTTATCAATGTAATCGTGGTATTTTACTAATGCTTGTGTCACCATCTTTTTATGACTGTGCTAATTGTGACTTGTACTGAGTCGGTGATAACACCACAGTAAATAACTGTTCCATGAATGATATATATATATATATATATATATACAGTAAAGAAAATTGTGCTAAGTATGCAATTTATGTTGATTTAATAATAACAATGTATTGTTTTAAATTTGAACATTTGTTAGTTTTGGTTTGTGTTTGAGTGAAGAATCCTGAGGAAACTGTAAAGTGAAACATTAAGTTTTTATTAAATAATAACATTTTGGTTTTATAAGGCCCTTTATCTCTAGTATTAATAGGCTTATGATATGTCACTGAGGTTACGCGTGCTGTGGGAAGTTTTGAGATACCCTTGTGACATTATAACATGGGTTTAGGGGTCACTTTGTTGCTGTTTTTTTTTATGGAAATGTTATACTTTTTTGTTTTACCTTTATTTCCTTTTATGTCTTTTACCACATGTACTTTATTTTTACCTTTTTACCGGATGTTTGGCACAGATAGCCTTGCTGCTTTGTGCCATAAAGCACTCAATCAATCAGTTTATGGAAATGATGTTCTAAAAATACGTAGGCCCAAGAAGTCTTGATCGAAGTGAAATAGGAACCCTATAACTCGATCCCTTTCAAAAGTGCTCACGTAACAGTTTCCATTTCATTTTTATTTTGTAGAAAAATGCAGTACTTATTTGAAAAATAATAATTCAGCTATGATAGATTTGTTTCAACTAGAATACAGAAAACCTAGAGTAGATTTGACATGGTTGTTTAAAAATTTCAAATTTGTTTTTCCTTTTTCCATCAGTAATGTCAGCCTGCTTTCTGACATGGGTAGAATAAAAAATTAAATTTATCAAAAGTTTATTTTTCTATATTTATCTTTTCAGAAAAACGAAGTAGAATTGATAATTAGGTTCCATGTTGTTGCTAGACATTTTCAGATCGTTGGTGTGAT
>VWRL01001294.1:0-49740 GCA_011833715.1 Carcinoscorpius rotundicauda
GATTTAATTAAGCATTTTACATTATCTATGTCACTAAATTGCCTGAATGCTCGGCTTTATGACGCACTTTGTATCTGAAAGGATTTCGAATTAACCACCAGTAACGTTTCCTGACTTGAAGTAACTTCGTGCTCTTTCATCACAACGACGATAGAGCATTTTTAGTTCGAAAATAAAAATGTTTTTAGACTATCTGATGCTATGTATAATTTTGAACTGCTGACCAGTAGGAAGGAAGAAACCCAGTCAGGAGGACTTACGATCCACTCTAGGGGATTCATTGTCATTCTTATGAAGCATCCACAGTTTAGATTGGGGGATTCTGTGATATTACACGGATACGAATCCGTTTCTTAAATGGCTTCCCAGTGGCACAGCGGAATGTCTGTGAGCTGACAACGCTAGAAACTGGGTTTCGATACCCATGGTGAGCAGAGTACAGATAGCCCATTGTGTAACTTTATGAATAGCTTCAAACAACAAACATTTCCTGAAACAAAAAGGCGTAATATGTTCAAAATTTATTTAGATCAAAACCTGCAATAACTGTCTTCCATATTTAATTAGCCATGTTTAAATTTTCTCACTTTTAACACAGAGCGGACAGCCCTGCCTGTAAATGTCCAGTTTACGGTCTTCTATCACAAAAGAGATTTGTTATGACTGACGACTTTCCAGATTAACCTTGCTTTTCCAGGACATCATGATCTCAACATGAAGCAAAAGTTAGACTGGACAGTTGTCAGTCATAACAAATCTCTTTGGGGGTCGAAGACCGTAAAGTGAAAATTTGCAGAATGGACTGACTGCTTTGTGTTACCGCGGGAGTGAACCTCGAATTTTAGTAAAATATAAGATAACTAAGTAAATTTCACATGTGTGTAATAATCATGACACACTAAACAAGATTTGAAGATACTCGTAAGTTGATTTCAGTTTCGCTTCTCTTTCTTTCCAAACTGTCACAACTCTTTTTAAGGAAAAAACTACTCAACAACAACAACCTAAATACGATGTAGTATGATATATTTATTTACTTTTACGTTCTATTAATCCTTTGGTGTTCTTAAGACTAAAGAAATACGACCTCGCGTGGTTCTGTTTCACGCGTTAGATGAATGTAATCCCAAAGAAACCAAACAATCCAAAACAAAATCAGTTTCGTTTGCAGATTAAATCGGGTTTATGCTGTAATTTTGAGACTTAATACAACTTTATTTCTTTTGTATTTATTTAACAATGATTTAACTTCAACAGACGCTGTTCATATGGATTTATGTCTCCATTTCCTGAAGCTTTACGACATAAGCCATCTTATGCACACAAAACAGCCACGTGACATAAAATTCCTCAAAACGAGCCATGTTGTGAAGCTCAGTCCTGTAAGATAACCTCTCCTGTAAGTTCTGTCTTAATCCTAACTCTTCCGGTGTTTGTTTTTCTCAAGTGACGTCATTCCGACATAAACCAGTATGAGAGAAAAAAAAACTTTAAACCCGCTCCACGGACGCAAGTCAAATTATTTGAAATATTTCAATTTTTTTAACTGTGTTATCAAAAGGAATCTTCAATTCGTGGTTTTGTTATTTAAACATTGAGTGTATACGTTTTTTGAAGATTTGTTTGTTTTCTTTAATTTCGCCCAAAGCTACACGAGGGCTATCTGCGCTAGTCGTTCATAATTTAGCAGTATAATACTAGAGGGAAGGCAGCTAGTCATCACCCCTCTCAACCCTTGGACTTTTTTTTACTAACAAATAGTGGGACTGACCGTCACATTATAACGTCTCCACGGCTAAAAGGGCGAGCATGTTTGGTGCGACGGGGATTCGAACTCGCGACCCTCAGATTACGAGTCAAATGCCTTAACCCACCTGACCATTCCGGACTGGGTTTTTTTTTAAGAAACGTATTAATTTTCGTATTTTTTGTTTTAAAGTTCGCGCAAAGCTACACGAGGGCTATCTGCGCTAGCCGTCCCTAATTTAGTAGTGTAAGACTAGAGAAAAGGCAGCTAGTCATCATCATCCACTACCAACTCTTGAGCTACTCTTTTACCAACGAATATTGGGATTGACTGTAACATTATAAAACCCTCGCGGCTGAAAAGGCGAGCATGTTTGGCGCGACGGGGATGCAAATCCGAGACTCTCATATTATGAGTCGCACGCCTGGCTATTAACAGTGGATAGCAGAAAACAACCATGTTAAAAGAACAATAGGTTTTATAACTGATTTCTATAATTTTATGTCGTTTTACTGGGTGTTATTCGTTTTTTAAAAATCTTTAACTTTCAGAAACCTAATATCCCTAGTCGGCTCGAAACTCACAAGCTGTTACCACGGTATATTTCTTTTCTTTATATAGTTGCGGTATCTAAGTATTTAAAATAGTACAGTCTGAAGTCTTGGTTATTTCAATACACATCCAATAGTTTTTGGACCTTACACAGTCGTTTTAAACGTACTCCATAAACTCGGTATCCATAAAACGGACCATTGACCAATACGTGTACAATGGGTGATTGAACAAAATCTGAATGCAAGTTCATTGAACGATATTTTTTAAAACTGATGATTAAATAGTGTGAGCGCTGAGTTGTTGGAGGTGTGTATGTGTATTACTTAGTAACGTCCAGTTTAATAATAACGTGCAGTAAGATGCTACGCCTAAACCTCCATTATCAGCGATTGTTTATTAACAATAACTGACACAGGAAAGGGACCCAAGAAACTGAGCTAATAAAGCAACACAGGATTAATTTATTTGTGCAGATTTTAAATTGCACGTGTTCATACGCCTTTTAACTCGGAGCTATAACCATCTCAATTTCTCTGTTAATTATTGGTGATGGATACCTCGTCACACTTAAAGGTTTAGATAATGTAAGTAAATAAAAAATACAGGTTTCTTGTTGAAAAAGTGATGACCTTGGTTTTATTATACCCCTGAATAAAGTAAGATATTTTTTTAGCACTACTATACCCCTGAATAAAGTGGAATAGTTTGTAACAGTACTGTACCCTTTAATAACCAAAAACGGATATATGTTTAACAAATCAGATTATTAGATTTATACAGAAAATAAAACACGTGACGTATCTTGTGCATAGCAATATAAAAATATTGTTGTGTTTGTTTGTTTTCTCAGGCCCCTCAGGAATCAGTACGAGATATTTTTCCTGAAAAAAAAAAATCCGATTTTTCTTAACATGACCTCAACTTTCGAGGACACTTTTATTGGCTAAAAACAAGGCATTTCCCGCACTCTTTTAGTATTGGGGCTGTGAAAAGCTATTTGAAGTGGTAAGATGACTGAAATTCTTCAGCACATCACGAGTTTAACGGTCAAGCACAATAAATATGGAAGTCTCCAAATGGCACACAGCGGTATTCGGGAATTGTTTAGAACCAGCTTGAGATGTGCTGCACAGCATGCCGAGTACAGTATTGTATCTGTAGCTATTTTCAATGTGTTCCTGCCTGCTCATCCCACTGCTGACTACCATGATGCTTCGACCTTCCTTACCAAATCGCAAATGAAATCGTTTGTACCTCGACGTATCTCAAGACGGTTGGTATGGGTACAGAGACTTAAGGATACTGTGTTTCACTTACAAATTTAACAGTTAACAAACAAAACATTGCCTCAAAAAGATACATTCAAAACTTCTCACTTTGGTAGTTTCTGTATTGAACTTTACTAGTCAGTAAACTGTACTGTGAAGATATCCTATGACTCCTAAAGGACGTGTTAAAACAAAACATCAAAATTTTCATATTTGTTAATATTCGGTAAATTAACTTGCACGTATCTTCATTTTAGATCGCGAAATAAAAAAAATTAGAACTGCTTAAAATATACAGGGGTCGCTTCTAGTCCCTAATTATTTGTGTTCATTCACGAAAGACATGGTCCACGAACATTTCATTTATATTGTTAAACTAAAGCCCTTGTGAGCATAGTTTTATCTAATTTATCACATGATTGAGTTCCCTGCGTCCAACCATTCCTAATTTTGAAGTGAGAAATAAAATAATCGTCCCTAATACTGATTTGATAAATTAAGCAACCGACTCTAATCTTTAAGTGATAAACTAAAGATTTGTTTTGTTTGTTTTTGAATTTTGCGCAAAGCTACTCGCGGGTTCTCTGCTAGAAAAATTCACCAGCGGAAAGTAGCTGGTCATCACCACCCACCGCCAACTGATGGGCTACTCTTTTACCAACGAATAGCGGGATTGACCATCACATAATAACGCCCCTATAGCTAAGAGGACGAGCATGTGTGGTGTGACGGGGATTCGAACCCGCGACCCTCGTAGTTGAGTACCTTATCCACCTGGCCATGCCGGGCCGAAAGGAAAAAGAACCGTTTCTAATAGTGTAATAATGAACTAAAAGAAACAGTTCACAAACCCTGACAACCATTTCTCAGTTTATCATACAAGGTACGTATTTGTTTTTTTTTCTGTTTGTTTGTGTAGCATATTATTCATCGTAATGCGTGAAGACTATAATATTTTAGTTAAAACATAGATTACTTTACTGTTTATTTTATTAACGTTATCTTAAGTAACGTTATCCCGGAAATATTTTGAAAAATTAAAAGACATAATCTCCCGCCAACCTCTACTGACAGCAATAAAATTAAGTTCGTTGAATTACGAGTTTTGATTGATGTATGGAAAGGGTGCACGTGCGAAGTTAAGCTTTTGGTAGGAATTGTGACCATTAGGTAAATCACAAACGTCGTACTGGTGTCCTATGTTGGTCAACATAGATAGAGCTGGATGGAATATTAATGTTTTCCAGTGTAAAACGTAAGTAAGAACGAAAAGTAATGAGGATTGTGGGCTTTGCTGCATGGCACGTGAGGTGCATGGCATTATCCAATAGAAAATCACTGTCGTTTCTTCCTTTGAAGAACAGTTTTTATTCTTTCTTGTTCTAGAATCATTTTTACTTATGGCAGCCTGGTGCTGAGCCGTGATATTATGCAAGTGAGACATGTACAACCAAACAATACCGAGCGAAGACATAGTGTACACACCATGTTGTTGTTGTTGTTTTGAATTAAGCACCAAACTACACAATGAACTATCTGTGATCTGCTCACCACGGGTATCGAAACTCGGTTTTAGTGTTGTAAGTCCGCAGACATAGCGCTGTGCCATTGGGGGGCTGTCCACTATGAAAAGTTATTCATGCTTTCTCACTGATTGTTGGAACTTCAAACACGTTTAGTGTAATAATATTGTTTATTTCTATATTTTTGTTAGAGTTTTACACGCATTTGGTGTGAAAATATTGTTATTTCTTTGTTGTTTGTTAGCATTTTCATACATTTAGTGTAAAACTATTATTATTTCATTATTGTTTTGTGGAATTTTACACACATTTAGTGTCAAAATATTGTTGTTTCTTTATTGTTTGTTGGAATTTTACACACATGTCGTGTCAAAATATTGTTAGTTATACATTGTTTGTTAGAATTTTAGACACATTTATCGTGACACTCTTCATCCGTCATTGTTCAATGGAAGTTTTAGATTATTTTATCACAAACAATGTTAATATTTCTTCACTAATGTTTGTTGGAGGTTTACATTCTAAAACAGAATCTTTAATCTGTTTGCCACAGCTTAGGCCATAATTAATAGAGTTTGTCTTTAAAATTAAAACACAAATATTTCTTTAGAACAATTTTGTGTCTGTCTAATATGATATTAAAGAACGCTTTGTTTGTAAGTTTTGGTGTCTTTTCAACATTGATTGAGTTTAAATGTTCAATAAATATCTGATAAATTTATTATTTTACCCATAATTCACCCGGTTTTAGGATAAATAATTACAAAGACGGTTTGGTTTGGTTTTGTTTTTTTAATTTTCCGCACAGTTAAACGAGAGCTATTTGTGTTAGCCATCTGTAGTTTAGCTGTGTAAGACTAGAGGGAAAGCACCCACCGTCAACTCTTGGGCTATTCTTTTACCGACGAATAGTGGGATTGACTGTTACATTAGAACGCCCCCACAGCTGAAAGGGCAAGCATGCTCGGTGTGACGGAGATACGAAGACGGGAACCCATTCGATGTATTAATTAGCGCAGTAAAATGTTTGCTTAAACGTATTTAAGAAATAGTTTAGTGTCATCGTGAAAAGTTTTTCTGACAGATTTGGACGCCTGAGGTTATATTTATAAAGGTGTGTGATTGTTTGTAAATTAGGAAATAAATCACCTTAAAACTATCAGTTTTATTTTTCATATTCATGGGTGACATTTCAAGCTAACACCTCTATTCAAGTATGTCGGTCAATTGTTAGGTTGTCCAGAAATCAATTTTGGGATTCTCACGATGACTGAATATTGAGTAACTTATCGTTAGTTAGTTGATTTAATAAACTTACAAGCTGTATTAATTGTCTTCTGTTTCAGATTTACTCAATGTAAGTTTCGCAACCCGCAAGACAACATGGACAAGAAGGACTTTAGTCTGATTTTCCTCTGCGACTTCAAACTTGGACAAAAAACTATACAAACTACACGAAACATCAGTCAGACAGTTCAGCGTTAGTTCCAAAGGTTTTGATATGAAGATGGAAGTCTTGAAGACTAGAAAGGTCGTTGAAAGAAGCCATTCTTAGATGAAAACACATTAAGGGAAGTAATTGTGACAAACCCTCACATAGCAGTACGTGAGCTTTCAGAAAAGCTAGGCACAAGCAAATCAAGCATTGCCAACCACTTGAGTACGATTGAAAAGACGAAACAAATTGGATGAGTGGGTTCCACATGAGCTGACTGAAGATCAACAAAATCGGTGTTATAAGACCTGTCAATGTTGACGCTCCAAAAATTTAACGAATTAGGTATCGAGTTTCTGCCTCATCCACCTTAATTCCAGACTTTTCCCAGATATACGTATTTTCATTTTGTCAAGCATTTTGAAAACTTTTTGAACAACAACGCTTTAAAAACCAGGAAACTGCAGAAAAAGCTTTCAAGGAGTTCATTGAGCATAGAAACTCTGATTTCTACAGCAGGGGCATAAACAGCATCGTTACACGTTGGTGAAAGTGTGTCGAAGCAAATGGTACTTACTTTGTTTAAAGCATGTCTTACAACATTGGTTTATGCTTTTCTAAACTTCACATTTCAAAAACAACATTTATTTCTGGACAATAATAACTATGGAAGGATTGTAGGAAAGGAAGCTTTGTTTGTTTGTTTTTTTAATTTCACGCAAAGCTACTCGAGGGCCATCTGTGCTAGCCATCCCTAATTTAGCAGTGTAAGACTAGAGGGAAGGCAGCTAGTCATCATCACCCACCACCAACTCTTGGGGTACTCTTTTACCAACGAATAGTTGGATTGAGCGTCACTTTAGAACGCCTTCACGGCTGGGAGGGCGTGCATGTTTAGAGGGCTCGGGATTCAAACCCGCGACTCTCGGATTACGAGCCGAACGCCTTAACACGCAGGAAATATCAAAGTTCGACTGAAAACTGAATATGATGTATTCGTATTTTGTTGTTGGTTTTCTTTTTCTTTAAAATGGAGTTTATAAGTTTCGTGAAAAAAAAAACAAATTAATTAGTAGGAACCAAAGTGGTTTTTCAGGTAGATTTAAATTTGTAATAACCAGGTTTCGGTGACGGTTCAAATAAACAGGCTATAGCATTTGAAATTGCATGATAGCAGACTCTCGTGAGTTGTCCAAATAAATATTTAATAGGTTTTTGTGAAGCACACAAGACTTTTTCATGCGACACAATATCTGCTTCTTAAGGGTGTTGAACGTGTAGAATATAAGTATCATATTTTCAGGATCAATAGACACGTCTCAGACGAATAATAAAACTGGGAAAAGACATCTCCGGGGATAAAAAAAATCCAGAGAGAGATTTCAAAATATCCACGAGCATCAATCTTCATATGACCACGTCTTATGAATTTTTTAAGCTTCCTATTTTAGGTATTTCAGGATCTTATAGAATGTCATTCCTTCAATATTTATGTAACTAATATCACCAGTGGCTAAATGAAAAGACAGAAAGATCACGAAACAGAGAATCGGGTATTTATACTTGCGATGGGTGGCACGGGGAAACCATTTTGTGGCGTTCGCTTAACAACAAACAAAGTAGTATAAAGTGATGCCAAATGTAAAGAGAACTATAGGTTTCAGTTTCATTTTGCGTTGAATATAGCTCATAGTCTCCTGGCCCGTAATCTGAGTGTCGCGGGTTAGAATCTCCGTCGCACCAAACATGCTCGTCCTTTCAGCCTTAGGGTGTTATAATGTAAAGGTCAATCCCACTATTCTTTAGTAAAAGAGTAGCCCAAATGAAGGTCCAGCATGGCCAGGTGGGTTAAAAAGTTCGACGCGTAATCTGAGGGTCACAGGTTCGAATCCTAGTCGCACCAAACATGCTCGACCTTTAAGCCGTGGGGGCGTTACAAAGTGACGGTAAGTCCCACTATTCGTTAGTAAAAGAGTAGCCCAAGTGCTGGTGATGGATGGTGATGACTAGCTGCTTTCCCTCTAGTCTCACACTGCTAAATTAGGGACGGCTAGCGCAGATAGCCCTCGTGTAGCTTTAGGAGAAATTCGAAAACAAAGCATAGTTCCCTGGTGTCGTAAATGAATAATACTATGAATTGTGTCAAAATGCAAAGTCATTAAAAATGGAATTTTCTTATTCGTTCCTAACGGAAAATCTCACAAACTTACACAGTGACCATATTTGGTAATCATCCGTAAATGTTAGAGGGAAGACAACAAGTCGACATCACACACTGCCCAATCTGATCTGTTTTTATCGAATAGTGGGATATGACTGCTACTCTTTTAAAGCGCTCATGACTCTTGTGTGTGAATGTTTTGCGGAAACTGGGCACGAACAGCTCGCCACACTAATGTTTCAAAGATGATTGGCCCTATTTTGGTAATTACTCAGGTGTACCAGAAGAAAAATTAATTACATTATTTACAAGAGTAGAATATTTTTTTTATAAAAAAAGGAAGCAAAATAAGCGCTGATTTAGTTTCATGATGACGAGAAACTTGAAATAAAGCTCTGCTGAAAAACAGTATACTCTGAAGAGTATGCTTGCGATGATGGCGTCCTCTATTGAGATAAAAACTTAAAGAAAGTTACAAATTTTTATCTCAGAACGGCTGTAATGAGACATATTTATTGATAAGCAGAGAACAACGTTTCGACCTTCGTAGTTCATCTTCAAGTTAAGAAAGAGAAAGTTTGAAAGTGACCGTTACTGGGCACATGTCTCATGGACGAGAGTATAAACGGATATGGGATTGTAGGGGGCGTTGCAGGTGGATGTTAGGTTCTTAATTAGTAAAGGTATGGTGTTCTTTATATTGGTTTAATTTTGGTTTTAATTGCTGTATGGCATTTGTTAACCTGAAGATGACCTAATAATGTTAAAACGTTCTTTTGTACTTTGTCTTAATTGAAGTGCTGATTGTTACAGCAGCCATCTTGAGAATACAGTGAGGGTTACTGTTATTATATATTGTTACCATAGTTATAAGTAAAACTGATGCTTTTAGCCAAGATAAATCAATCTCATCGCGTGCATTTAGATTTACATAAGATAAAATGAAGATCGTTTGTTTATTTGTGTTGAATTTCGCGCAAAGCAACACAAGGACTATCTGCGCTAGCCATCCCTAAATTTGCAGTGTTAGGTTAGAGGGAAAGCAGATAGTCATCACCACCCACCGCCAATTCTTGGACTACTCTTTTACCAACGAATAGTGGGATTGACTGTAACATTATAACGCCCCCACGGCTTAAAGGTCGAGCATGTTTGGTACGACCGGGATGCAAACCCGCGACCCTCAGATTACGAGTCGAACGCTTTAACCCACCTGGCCATGCCGGGGCCTGATGAAGGCAGAATAAAGCTCTGCGCTTCAATCAACAGTCAGTTAGGTATTCAGATTGAGAAAAGTGTGGTTCTATGACATATTTGTTTTTACCATATCTACTTTCTTGGTGTTAATTTGTGTTGCTCGTCTGGTACATTCCTTTATATAAATAATGCCGTACTCGTGATAACTCGTAACTTGTTTTGTTGTTGTTTTTTGTGAGCACAAAGCAACACAACATAGATAGATCGTTTAGGCAGAGTATTCATGATGAAACTTCGTAGAATGGACGGCAACTGATTGTTATGGAGACACAAGTAAAGACAAAAGGCGGAAGACTTTCGAAACGTCGTCCTCTACATCTGTGTCTTCAACGTAATGAACTATCTTTTCTTTGCCTACCACGGGTGTCAAACTGCGGCTTCTCGCGTTTTTTTAAGTACGCAGACATACCACTTTCCCACTGCGGAGGTTGTTATCCTAATTCAGCACAATCAAATCTTTAACCTCGGACTCTTTGATCCGCAGTCCGACACTGACACCCATAGCGTACATAATTTCTATTGTTGTTCTTATTGTTATTATTCAGAGATTTCAAGGAAAGTCTACTTCAAGCTTCTTAATGTGAATTAATTGTTGAATAAACTGTAATAACCAAACACGTAACAAACAGAACAGGGCGAAAGAGATTTTTTTGGTCCAGCCACTGAGATAATCCCTAACCAATGACAATAATTAATTAGAATAAATAAACTAAATTAAATGTTTTGTGTTTGTGTTTTAATCACAAAGCCACACAATTGGCTATCTATGCGCTACCCATAACGGGTATCTAAACCCGGATTTTAGCGGCGTAATTTGGCAGACATGCCGCTGTGCCACTAGGAGGCGTTTAGGTCTCTAACCAACAAAAGTTTGTAAGAACTGAACGCCAAGTCAAAAGAAAAACATATCTGAAAAGTTTATAATTCTATCCAAAAATATTTTTGTTTGTTACTGTTTGCGGTTAAGCGCAAAACTATGCAAAGGGCTATCTGTCCTGTGCCCACCACGGATATTAAAACCCGATTTAGGGCACACTTGTTCAAAATATAAGTCTACATCTCATTTTATTGTTTGCTTGTTTTTAATTATAAAGCTACATAATGGACTATTTGAGCTCTGCACATCGCTTGTTTCGAACACTGATTTTTAGCGATTTGAGCCCTCAGAATTGCAGAATAAGTTTGTATGTTTACTTAGTAATTTAATTGCAACAACTGTGTGAATGCTGTAAATGATGAGAGTTAAAAAACTTTATTTAAATATAAATAGAAACTTCGTGAACATATTTTATACGAATCAGCAAAACTTGGATTTTAAAAAAACAATTGTTTATTTTGAATATTAGGTCATCAATATTTACACTTTCTTCACGCCAAGTAGCGAAGTTTGAAATTTTTGCGCATGATGAAATTTTAATTATGATTAATGATAGATGGCGCTACAATCATAGGAAAATATTTTTAAATATTGTTTTGTTCTAGTACCAAAATATACTTTACTGAAAAATTATTCCACACAAGTGAAAAGCTCATATAAAGTACTTTTTTTATATTTTCTGTTCTAAATACATTTATTACAAACAAAGAACATGTTATATTTTATCTTCTGCAAGATTTTTTTCCGAAGATGAAGACTTTGATCTACAAGGTGCTGCCCTCTATTTGTATAGCATTTAAAACGTTCTGCCATCTAAGATGATTTTCTTAAGTTAAACTGTAACAGCAGATTAGATATATTTATCAAAGAACTAGTAAATTCAGAGTTCAATAATTAAACAATTAATTGCGTACTTCTGTTCTGATTGTATTGAATAACTAACTACATGGCAACTGTTTGAAGATCAAAAATAAGGTTCTGAATAACTACATGGCAACTGTTTGAAGATCAAAAATAAGGTTCTGAATAACTACATGGCAACTGTTTGAAGATCAAAAATAAGGTTCAGAATGCATCATTTAAAAACAATATTTCATTTCGCATTTAAAATAAAACCTAAAAAGTATCAAAGTGATCAGTGCAAGAAGGATTTCCTTTCAAAAACCATTGTTCTCAATTTGCTGCCTCATGCTACATGCGAAACTATTGAAAGGCAGTGGTGAAAAATTGACAAACGGCAAAGAAAACTGCAAAATATATCACAGAGTAAAGAAAACTGTGTGAAAATATGTTATAGAGGAAAAATTAGTGTGAAATATTTTACATAATAAAATTTCTTTTCATTTGTTTTGAATGTTGTGCAAAGTTACACGAGGGCTATTTGCGCTAGCTGTCCCTAATTTAGCAGTGAAATGGTAGAAGAAAGGCAGCTAGTAATCATCACCCAACGCCAACGTCTGGGCTACTATTTTACCAACGAATAGTGGGATTGACCGTCACATTATAACGTCCCGATGACTGAAATGGCGAGCATGTTTCGTGTGACGAAGATTTGAACCCGCGATCCTCGGATTACGAGTCGAGTGTCTTAACCACCTGGTTGGTCCTTTCTAGTCTTACACTGCTAAATTAGGGCCAACTAGCGCAGATAGCCCTTCAGTAGCTTTGCACGAAACTCAAACAAAATGATAGCTCGAAACTGAAACGATTGGGAAAGTAATTTATAAATTAATAAATACAGTATTTTGTCCTAAAAAGTGTGAAAATATTTAGGCACATAAGAAAAGTTCAAATGCATACCATACTTGCTAATTGTGCTTTCGACAACACTTAAACTATTATTTTACCAACGAATAGTGGGATTGACCGTCACATAATAATACCACCTTGGCTGACAAAAAAGCAAACATGGGAAAGAAAGCTGAGCGAAAACACACTGTTCAGGAAAAGAACATGTTCTTTTTCTCTTTCTGTTATCGATAAGGTACACATTTACATTAAGGGCAATCCATTCTCCCTACTGCATGTATCAAAATCCGATTTGTAGCTTTTTGAGCCCAAAGACTTACCGCTAAACCTCCAACGGTCTTAGGAATTCCTACACGAAAGGTACCTTAGATAAAATACACTGTAAAATAAAATGAGAAACATTTATTGTTAGTGTACTCACAAAGATGTTACGATTCAGAAATGACCACTTTTCTAAGTCGTTTGGAGCAGAATTAATCTTCCTTCTGAGTCGTTTGGAGCAGAATTAATCTTCTTTCCTAAGTCCTTTGGAGCAGAATTAATCTTCTTTCTGAGTCGTTTGGAGCAGAATTAATCTTCCTTCTGAGTCGTTTCGAGCACAATTAAACTTCTTTCTGAATCGTTTGGAGTAGAATTAATCTCCTTTCTGAGTTGTTTGGAACAGAATTAATCTTCTTTCTGAGTCTTTTTGAGCAGAATTAATCTTCCTTCTGAGTCGTTTGAAGCAGAATTAATCTTCCTTCTGAGTCGTTTGGAGCAGAATTAATCTTCTTTCCTAAGTCCTTTGGAGCAGAATTAATCTTCTTTCTTAAGTCCTTTGGAGCAGAATTAATCTTGTTTCTTAAGTCCTTGGGAGCAGAATTAATCTTCTCTCTGAATCGTGTCGAGCTGAAATAATCTTCTTTCCTTAGCCGTTTGGAGCGGAATTAGTCTTCTTTCTGAATTATTTGGAGTTCAATTAATATTATATAATATTATGAATTGTTATCGTAATACGTTTGGGTAAAAAAAAATGTTTGTAAGAAACTTGTAGTGGAACATCTGCTCACCACAAACTCCAGGAAGACGTTAACCACAGTTAATTGTTTGTTTTTCTTGTCGTATCTGTAGAGGTGGAGACAACTACACGAAAATCACAATAGTAAAAATATTTTTAGGCTAATTTACTTTCACACTATCAATTCAATATTCTTATAAATGTTATCAAAGTTATTTGTTTTAATTATACCCATTCAAATAATTCTTATAATCTGGCAGCAAGACCAAAAAATACGTTGTAGGTGTAAGTACGTTCGAGACATAATGTTAAATTTATGTTCTACACTGAAGTTTCAACACTTTGCAAGATACAGAGTAATTGTTTTATCGCCATCTAGTGTCAATTTGTAATATTATTTGATGATCCTTTTTGTAAATTTGTTTCGTGATAATTCAATTATAAGTTGGAGACTTCTACTTTTCCACTGAATGAAAATGTCAGACTAGTTCTTTATGTATGAGATGCATAATGAATTACGTATTTTATCACAAGCCTTTAAAACTATGAGGCTATTTTACACCTAAAAATTATTATAAGATTACTGTTCATCTCCTTATTATACGACTTTTTAACTAATTACGATTTCTCTGTGTCGCTTACATGTGAAAACAAAGTTGTGGTTCACACAAATTAGGAAGTGTAAACTGTTTTATGCATAAAAATCACCTTGTAATCCATTAACAATAACATGTCGCTAATTTAACACGATAGTATTTCGAATTTTCAACCTGAATCTTAGACTTGTGATTCCTTCTATATGCTGCGTCCACAGAGCAGAATAGAACCCCTGAGATCTGCGTTGTGAATCAAAAGACTTATCGCTGTTCCAGTGGGAGGCGTTTCAAAGACGACACTAGAGCTTAAGAGCCAATTAGTTCAATTAGTATCTTACAATTCACAAACATTTCCTCTTCTAATCAAAAGTCTGTCACGAACAGTTCGCACGCATTTGTCACAACTTTCTCGCAATGAAAAAAATAAACGATATATTATACCTCTGACATCAGTGGCTAGTCGATAAATCTGAGTTTATAATGGCTAAATTAAGGGTTTCATCCCTGCAGAGGTCACTAACAAATCTGTCTTCTTATCACCTTCTGCTTCAGATATATTTATGAAATATGCCAACACCATATGCCCCATTATCATAAATTATGCTTTTTACACAAATCTGAAAGCTTCGCTAAAAAGTTGTAATCGACTGTTTCTATTAATTATTATCAATTAAAATTATTGTTGTTGTTTTGAATTAAGCACAAAGCTACATAATGGGCTATCTGTGCTCTGCCCACCACGGGTATCGAAACCCCGATTTTAGCGTGTAAGTCCGCAGACATACCGCTGAGCCACTGGGGGGGGGCGATTAAAATTAATACAAAAATTATAGTTCGTCATTTGTGTTATTTTCAGTAGAATATCACATTCGGGATATACGATTACTAACTACAGAACATTTCCGAAAACATTACACAAAACAAACATGTTCGAATATTTCATTCTTGTTTAAACTGTATTTTATTATTTGTATTGATTATAGTGTTTAAAATATATTTTATTTTCGTAAATTTATGAAAACTATTTTGCACTCTTAGCTTATTATGCGGATTTAGGACAAGCACAAAATCTCCAAAATCGGCCAATCCTCATGAGATATTATTCGGATGACGGCCGAAAATGCCAATCATTACAAAGATACTCAACTCAATACATTATAACCAGTATAAGTTTGTTTACTGCTTTACGAAACTACATATCTTCAATAAGACCGCTGTATGTAATTAGCTAATTTTACTTTCAAAATACACTTCAGTGGCTCAGCGGTATGTCTGCAGACTTACACGCTAAAATCCGGATTTCGATACCCGTTGTGGGCAGAGCACAGATAGCCCATTGTGTAGCTTTGTGCTTAATTCAAAACAACTTCCAATATTTTATTTTTTAAAATATCGGACTTTTTATGGTCATAATTCTTTCGTAAGGAAATACTAATACGAACGTGTTTTTTCACAAGCAAACTGCTCGTGAGACCTAAGTTTTTTCCGAACTTGAATTATTCAATATATATATCAAACTTATTTTTTATTACTCACACTAGATGGCGGAATAAACTATTTGTTTGAATGTCCTGAACGATTGATCTTACACAACTATACATGTCTGATCGGTTGCTGACTCTCTGTTCCCGGAAGAGTCTTACGTCAGGTTGGGAATCCCGACATATTTATGAATGCGCTACCACTACTCCTAACTCCCACCCATTTTTATAACCTTTATCTCTCGTGGTTTTTTTAAGAACGAAGCTTTGTTATAGAAAAAATGCCCTATCAATCCGGAACTGCACAAGGTTAGTGAAAAGATACTAACTTCCATCTAGTGTTTAGTCCTATAAGCAGACGAAACACGAGACAACAGAACTGTATATTATATATCTTGACCAAGAACTGCCTAAAGTTAGGGTTAGGAGGACAAGGAATGGAACGTCAAAGAGAACAAAGGCAAGGTACCAAAGAACGTGAAAAAGAAAACAAGCACGTTGTAGCGCGTGCAGGTGAGACAACTTCCCTGGGAGAGGGTATTGGATCAGACCGGATCGATGGGCGACGTCTGGACCCTAATGCTCAGACAGACGTCCTGGTTTCTAAACTGGCCCCGGAGTCTGTCCGTCTGGGGTGTTTCCTAAGCGTTATACCGTGGCAAAGTTACGCAGTGTTAAAGTTGTTTGTTCGGCCGTCAGTTGAGCTATTTTGTATCTCGGTTACTCGCGTAGCATCTCATTGTTGTATCGATTTACCCCTGCACAATGATCCATCAGCTACTTATGTGTATTTATACATGCGACAGATCAATTCGAGTTTTGTAAGCCTCGTATTGTCAGCATACCAATTACTAGGTTCCACACCGAAATATTCGCTCACTAAAAGAAAAAAATGCGTGGAAAATTTTCGTTTTAAAATATTTTGTGTCTTTATTGTATTCTTGAGAAGAGTATATTGAATTAAAGTTCGTGTTTACTGAACAATGTATATTTAAACTACACAAATTTAGATAGGAGTTTACTGAGCAACGTATCTGTAAACTACACAAAACTAGATAGGAGTTTACTGAGCAACGTATATGTAAACTACACAAAACTAGATAGAAGTTTACTGAGCAACGTATATGTAAACTACACAAAACTAGATAGGAGTTTACTGAGCAACGTATCTGTAAACTACATTAAATTTGGTAGAAGTTTACGGTTTTGGACCCTTTACCCGACTAACTGCACAAGCTACGAAGATACGACGTTTCCTAGATTGGTTTTGTGTCTCTAGGTGGTATAGTGGTGAGTTTTCTAACGACTCTGGTTAGAATTCCTGTAGGGGACATAACAGATAATTTAGCGTTTCTTTGCTCTCAATACAACAATAACTTGATATCGTGACCTGTTGAAATATGGATACAAAAAGAAACAAACAAAAAATAATTCGAGACTCAATTCCTTTAACATGTTTCCACCAATCGCCGTGGTTGTTACGAAACATAATATTATGCCTAGTATTATCCTCAACTCGACGTTAACGCTAGATAAGTAAAATATAAATATATACCTACAACGAACTCTTATAAATGTTTTTCCTACGTTTAATTTCTTGACTAAATCGTGATTGTATTATTTTAATAGTTATTGTTAATGTATAGTTGTTACCTGGAAGACACGTCATGGAAATGTAAGAAACATTGTGATTGGCTAATTTAACCATTTCTTTTCATTTGGGTGACGATTCGCAACAGTGGTTATAAAAACAGCACAATATCTAATCTATGCGTTTAAACTCAAGGTTTATGACTTTGACCCACGACTGGTTTCTTTATTTTTCTCGATTTCTCTCTTTACCTTTCGACAAACTCAACAATAAAACTTTAGTGACTGTAACGTTGAATGTCATTGCTCACTACCACTAATGTATATAGTGTGTCGGTAGTCATAAATATTAACTTCCGGTCAGAGAAAGTAACCTGTTTGGAACAAAACTAAAAACCAGTCTCATAATTTGCATGGCTAACTGAACCTTCATACTTATAACAGTCGTAAAGCATTGTTTCTCGGTTATGTTAAGGATACTCGCTTAAAAACAAATACCAAAACTTAGTGTGTATTTTTTTATTTCAACATGTGATTTGCTTGACGTTTGTGAGCAACAGAGCAGCATGTTGACACAACAACGGAACGCTTAAAGCTTTAAACTTAATGATGAATCTGTAACAGCTTGAAATCGATTCCTGTGTAAACATCTCCATACGTTAATTAAGTTTCCGTTTTGTTTCTGGAGCAGAGGTTTATACACAGCTACTGTTGTAATCAGTTTATAGTTGAAATAAGGGTTGATTGTATTAGTTTCTGTGCATAACTTAGCAAGTTGTACATATAGATATACATGCATACATACACTACACTTACTAGATTACTATAATCATGTCGCTAAATTATATAAAAAACACATTCACTATGTTATGTTGACTGTCTTTTTTACCGTTATCTATTTGTATTTTCTCATATAGAACATATTTCACAAATTATTATTATTTATTATAAAAGCCTCAGGTTTAGTACAACGTCCTAACTGTTGTAACAGTTTACAGACTTTGTGCATTACGCAGTGGAAAGTGTATGGAATAGCAACGCGTTAGGCCTACTTTAACAATGTTTCGCAAGACATAATTTTATAATGGTGAGTTGCTAGGGGATATACTTTAATTTGTTTGTTTTGAATTTCATGCAGAGCTACACGAGGGTTAGCCGACCTTAATTTAACAGTGTAAAACTAGAGGGAAGGCAGATAGTCATCACCACCCACCGCCAACTCTTGGATTACCCTTGTATCAACGAATAGAGGGATTGACCCTGACATATAACGCCCCCACGGCTGAAAGGGCGAGCATGTTTGGTGCAACCGGGATTTGAACTCGCGACCCTCGGATTACGAGTCGAACGCCTTAACACACTTGTTCATGCCGGGCCTCTTGCAATAAGAAATAACACACAAACAACATAAAGACTCGTAACTAAAGTTGCTGAGGTTGGATTTTCGTCGTTTGAATAAATGTTCAATTATGTGAAAATCGAATAAAAATTAAAGATATTTCATGTTCGGAGTCGGAAGTGACAGAGAATATTTTGTTTTGAAATCCTTAAAAAGAATCAAATAAAGATCGAAAGTGTTATTATTTATTCAAGTTACAATTAAAGTAACAAAAGGGATATTTTCTTCTGTTCTTTTTGACGCCAAGCTACACAGTGGGCTACTTGAGTTCTGTCCGCTGCGAGGAATCGTTTCTAACTCCCACCTTTACTCCAAATTGTAGCGTTGTATGTCCGTAAATTGGCGGTCACCCATCAGGGAACTAAAACCTCCACGTGGATGAAAACAAAACTAGTATTTTGTGTAAAAAAATAGTAAAAAACGTAATAAAAATAAAACTGATATTGTTTTCCCCCGTGCCACTTAATAAATATTGAAGTCAAAATGCGGGGTATCATCTAGTGACCAGTATACAGATCGCAAGGTTCGAGCCCGGATATACTGCTGAACACAATCGGCGTCAAAACTATAAAGTTAAACCTATTTGTCGGTTTAAAGTACCCAATTAGCTAGCAGGTGTTTACGATTTCTCTGACCATTGGCCAGCTGTTTTAAATTGTAGATACGTGTGATTAAAGTTTAGTGACCTCTGACCTTGACTCACGTGCCGCATTACGTGTCATTCAGATTTAAATAACAAAAGCTAAGTTTCATTCTCAAACTAGACCGGGCTATATGGATGAATAATGACGAATCAATGTATAACAAAAACTTTTGTTGTTGTTGTTTTGAATTAAGCACAAAGCTATACAATGGGCTATCTGTGCCTGCCCACCATAGGTATCGAAACCCGGATTTTAGCGTGTAAGTCCGCAGACATACCGCTGAGCCACTGGGGGGCATAACGAAAAAAACATGTAATTTAAACTGAAGCCACGAGAGAACATTAAGTTCTTACATGTTTATCATAAGCAAATCATGTTTGATTCATGGAAACATACCTTGAATGGGATACAGAGTTGCTTTTCACTTGATACACGAATTACCCTTGAATTCTTTTGCACCAAGCTCGGAATGGCCAGGTGGTTCGTAATCTGAGGGTTGCGAGTTCGAATCCTAGTCACGCCAAACATCCTCTCCCTTTCAGCCGTGGGGTAGTTATTATGTTACGGTTAATCCCACTATTCGTTGGTAAAATAGTAACCCAGGAGTTTGTGGTGAGAGGTGATAATTAGCTGCGTTCCCTCTAGTCTTACACTGTTAAATTAGGGACGGCTAGTGCACATAGCCCTCGTGCCCCCCAGTGGCACAGTGGTATGTCTGCGGACTTACACACTAAAAACCGGGTTTCGATACTCGTGGTGGGCAGAGCACAGATAGCCCATTGAGTAGCTTTGTGCTTAATTCTAAACAAACAAACAAACAAACATAGCCCTCGTGTAGCTTTACGTAAACTTCATAAAACGAACAAACCTTCTGCAGGAATATCTCATTACTAAAAAATGGATCTTTCCTGCGCCTTTTCTTTGAAATACAAATTGATATTCCTCAGCAAATATTTGACCAGAAGGACACATTGCCAGAACCAAAGGTTGAAGAACGAAAGAAAGAGACGATCAACATTATGTATCACAAACAGGGGTGGGTCCTTTGAGCATTGTGTGATAACTTTAAAGTCAATGATTAAAAAATCACAGGATAGCTTTATGGGAAAAGGTAGCGAAAAAGGTAGTAGCGATAGGTGCACTTTCTGTTACCAACTTTCAATGTCCAGCACTTAATGTCCTTACACAGTGTTTCACGTGATTAATTAATTAACAGTCATCGATATCAGAGCTGTCTTACGGGCTGAAGTTGAAAGCTCTCTTATTCAAGTAGAAAGTGGACAGAACTCAGAAACAGCTCTTCCTATCAGCCTTAGAATGGAAACTTCCTCTCAGTTTACGAGGTATTACAATATCGGGGGCCATTTTTCCCCCCATACATATTAAATTACTTGAACATATATGAAACAAAATCAGACGTTTAAACGTCTGTAGCCTATCAGAATTGTCTTTCATTTTTATGATAATTACTACCAGGTAAATGTTTCTTGTTTATTAGACGAAACAGAGATAACATTTCCCTTGCAGTAATCATTACCACTGACGGGCGCTTATCAGAAAGAAATAAAATCTTATGTTATCTCTGCGAAATTACAAAGCTAAAAAGCTGGTTTTGATAGCCGTGGCGAGCAGAGAGCCCATTGTGTTGCTTTGTGCTTTACAACAAAATAAACAGTTATTTCCTAAGCGTTTACTGGGAAGCTGTAAATACCTTCCTCAAGGACAAACTGCTTTGAATATTCAACAACTTAAATAGTAAACAAATTTTAAGACCCCGGCATGGCCAGGTGGGTTAAGGCGTTCGAGTCGTAATCCGAGGGTCACGGTTTCGAATCTCCGTCGCATTAAACATGCTCGCCTTTTCAGCCGTTGGTCCGTTATTATGTAACGGTCAATCCCACTTTTCGTTAATAAAAGAGTAGCCCAAGAGTTGGTGGTGGGTGGCGATGACTAGCTGCCTTTCTTCTAGTCTTACACTGCTAAATTAGGGACGGCTAGCACAGATAGCCATCGAGTAGCTTTGTGCGAAAATAAAAAAACAACAAAAGGAACGCAGTGGTATGTTTGAAAGACAGTACCTTTACACGGACAAAAGAAACGCAATGGTATGTTTGAAAGACAGTACCTTTACACGGACAAAAGAAACGCAGTGGTATGTTTGAAACGCAGTTGTATGTTTGACAGTACACGGCGCTAAATCGTATCTTGAAGATTTACTTTAAGTTTCCAGGAATTGAGTCTTCTCTACGTACGAACGTTCTGGTGATTTTCCAGGTACCTTTCTTTGAGTGAAACTGGTTCTCAATTCGAGCTATTGCCTTCCTGAAACCATTTTCTTAAACTGTTGCTGGTTCCAGTCTTAATCGTCGTTATCCTCATATTATTTGACCTTGTTGATCAGAGAAGTAGCTCCTGCAGGTCAGTGACCTGACCTTCTGACCTTCCCAGAAGGTGAAAGAAGCAGCCATTGTTCCTTTTCACCTTGGGTGTGATTTGTATGACTGGAGTCCGTGACATGGTCTTGTTTACCTGCAGAACTGTAGTTTTACTTTTGTTGTTCTTATCCAAAGATGGCGTTACCAGCATTGTGGTAACCCTACTTCGATCTATGTACATTGTGCAGCCATGCAAATATAACTCACTGGAAAGAGGCTTGTGTATTCTTTCTTCTTCCCAATACACACATCATTATTTCGTCTCCAACTCACCTGTATTTCCAGAACAATATTCTTTTACCTTTAAATGTCCACACTCTCCAGTTATCAGTTTTTAAGTAAGTCTTCCTTCCAATGGTTTTGCTATCTGGTGCATGAGATGTTATTAAACGGCCAAAGCACAATAGTTTTTTTTTAAGTATTTTAATACACCCACTTGAAGATTTTATTTCCCAGCTAAGCCACAGTGACCTCTAGTTTGATTCCAATATTTTTAGCATTATAAGCTGATAAATTTACATTTTTTATACCGAGAGACACACTTAAAGACGTTTTATGTAACCCAGTTGTTTTGGTGGATTTATAAACCAAAACCTAGAAACCGAGGTTTCGATACCCGTGGTGGACAGAGCACAAATTGCCCATTGTGTAGCTTTGTACTTAACTAAAAACAAACTATTGTGTATTATTCCTGCCTGGCTGTGATGTCCAAATTATAAACCATTGTTGTTTATCAGTGATTGAAACTTTGTCTGCTCCTTGCAGAATTTTCGAGCAGAACTACAAGGATTATATACATAAAATTGTCCCTACTTTTAACCACTAGACTAGCTGTAAGGCATGTGAATACATTTTTAATTTCTCTACATTATTTTATTTTAATTATTCTATTATTCGAATCGAACATAAAAACGAAACAAAAAGATCTTTACAAATACACCGAAACTCTTCCAACAATCAGAAATCAAAACAAGAATGTAACATGACACCGCCGTCAGAGGACGCATAGTGCCATTAATGAATGTTATTGCGCACTTCTCCATCCCTAAAAGTAAGACTTGTTTTTTCCAAAAATTCTATTATATAAATTAGTGTTTATTAATACCACTCCTGAAACCCAAATTACTTTGGAGTTATCGACTTTCTTCGAAGCTGTGTCGTAAGTGAAGGCCTCCAAAACTAATGGGTCATTTTTGTGAAGTTGATGAAATCCAGTTATACCGCTCGTTAGGATAGATTACATCTACTTAAGTAAAGAGTATTTATACGACTCTAAAACATTAAAAACGCTCTCACGTTCTGTATAATGTCGTTGACTTTATGTCTGAAGGCAAAACTGAAAGTTTTTGTAAACACGTGTTACTCACTACACTCTCATATCATCTCTCGTGTAGTGTTTGTTGTCCGCGAAACGCAAGACCACATCGTTTCGTAGAGTATAATTCTTTCATCGGCTGTTTTCGTCCTCGTTGCCTCTTCGTATAACAAACAGCCAAGTAGGTGCACGTGACTTAAAGTACGAGGTTACAAACAACCAGCTTCCGAGACGATGACGAACTAGACGTCCATTTCTGTGTGCTGTACTATATATCCACTTTAAAATTCCAACGTAAATGTTCACCAAATGAGACGTTTCACTTATCTCGAATCGCCACCTTGAAACTGATAAGACAATAACAACTTATGTTACTCCGGAATTGTTTTTACTTATTACTTTGTTTATTTCCAGTGAAGCACAAACCTAAAAAAATTAACCAACCAGAACTACACCCACAACAGGAAATGACCAATAAATTGTAGCATTATAAATCCTTAGCCAGCCACAGAGAACTTACTGTTTAATATTTATACACATAGAATGTATTTCTGATTAAGTTACCAAGTGAAGCCTTGGGAAGACACAAATGAAATGAATATTTGGAGAACTTCAGATGTACCACGGTATTGGTATAGTACCACACGTACACGAGTGTCTCTAACGTCAAAGCAATAAAGTTGCCTTTACGAAAATAAACAGTGAAAAACCTGACGTTTCGATCTCACGACAAGCGACTCTTGGTAGCAATTCGTATCACTATTAACTAAATTATAGTGAAACGTTCGGAATATTGTTTGTCCAAAACTTCATTACTATTATTACTATATAAATAGTGACATAGTTTGGGTTATTTTAACGTGTGTTTGTTCATAAACTAATGTAATCATAAGGTGTGTTTTGGTTATTTTAAAGTGTTTTTGTTTAACTTGAGTGTTTATTCATAAACTAATGTAATCATTAGGTGTGGTTTGGTTATTTTAACGTGTTTTTGTTTAACTTGTGTGTTTGTTCATAAACTAATGTAATCATTAGGTATGTTTTGGATATTTTAACGTGTTTTTGTTTATAAACTAATGTAATCATCAGGTCGTTATCTCATCAAAGTCTCTTTACCGTTTATGCGGACATGATTGTTACTTCCGAGTCCTTGAAATATCATAAGATGGTTGCACTTGTAAACATTAAAAACCTAAATACATTTTGTTTTTCTCCAGTATTGCTGTTATCCTAGATTTAAGTCATATTTACTGAAGTTAATTTGAAGTAAGGATACAAATCCTGGAATGGCAAAGTGGTTAGTGGCGCTCGACTCGTAATGTGAGGCTCGCGGGTTCAAATCTCAATCCCACTATTCGTTGGTAAAAGAGTAGACAAAAATAAAAATACAGAATTAAACTAGCGGGTTGAAAAGGGTAAAGGTCATGTTACTATCGTTATATCAGTTACGATTAACCCTGACTGGTGAACTCAACTGTACAATGCATATCCAAAAGCAAGAATTACACACTTAATTTTGTCGTAACTGTTGGACATAAGAAAGACACCACCTAGTGGCTCAGCAATAAGTAGGCAGACTTATAACTCTAAAAATCGTGTTTCAATACCCGTGCTGGGCGGACACAGTACAACAAACACGACTAATCTAACTGAACATTCCAAATTGAAAGTATAACCACTGAGTTTTCTATACCATCTTCGTTTCTATTACGCAAGCTCATGATTTTATGGTGGTATCACGAACAAAGGTAATTTTACTAGAATATTTTCATAGCGATGCTTTTAAAGTACAAAATTACTACGGATAACACAAGACGCCATATCAAGTGGTATGTCTCTTTTTTTACCTGCGTTTTCCCACGTTTTAGACGATGAAAAAAATTTTTGTTTTTGCCCATAATGGATCTTAATGGGATATCTGTAGGTATTCTTGATAAACGCTAGATAGCGCTACTAGATCATGCCGTAAGTCTCGTGCAATTGATTTTTCAAAATGAAGAACTTTTGATTGGTTGGAAAGTACGAAGGCAACACAAGACTTCTGTATTCATATTGATCAAACATGTTGGTTTGGAATTTAGAAGACCGAATAGATTATTTTATTATACGTCTAAATAACGACGTTAGCTATTTATTTTTAATAAAAAGATGTATTTGTCTGTTTGCTTTTGGAATTTCTTCACTCGGGAACTGTCTCCGCTTGGAGTTTCTAATTTAAAAACGATAAATTAGAGGGAAAGAAGCCAGTCAACAACACCCAACGTCAATTCTTGGGTAACTTTTTGACTTACAAACAGTGGGATTAGCCGTCACTGTATAACCTCCCCTACCCGCATATGGAAGAGCGACTCTGTTCGATGACAGGATTCGAACTTGCAAACCGCAGGTCACATGTCAAGTGCACAAACAACTCTACCGTGCCAGGCCAAAACAGCAAACGTTTTTAACAAAGCTTTATTAAAAAATCTTTGTTTGTTATATTAGACTTTCGTTCAAAGCTACAAAAGGGCTATTTGCGATAGCCGTCTCTAATTTATCAGTGTAAGACTAGAAGGAAGGTGGCTAGTCATCACCACCCACCGCCAACTCTTGGTATACTCTTTTACCAATAGATTGTGGGATTGATCGTAACATAATAACACTCCCACAGCTGAAAGGGCGAGCATGATTGGTGTAACGGAATTTGAACCCGCGACCCTCTTATTACGAATCGAGCGTCCTAACCACATAGCCTTAAGAAAATCTCTGCGAGTAATCGAAACTTCTTGGTTCGTATTTTATAAAACTACATCTAATGGTAGCTCTGAGGAGCATTAGCAAACCACAGGACTGAGACCAAAACACATAACTCAAGTTATTCAGTGACTACATATCACTTTTCTATCTTATCACATTACAATATGTATAATTACGAAAATAACTACTTTTTAGAGACATATCAAAATAACAGAATTATTTTTCTTTGTTTTTTTGTCACCCAAATTGTCCTGCAAAAACAACAATACTGTCACATTTCTCAACCCCAGCTAAGACCACACTTGTTTTCTCCACCCCAGCCAAACCACACTTGTTTTATCACCAGTGAAGGAAAGAGATTTGGGTTCGAAGGTAGCAGGGTAACCTAGGAAAAAAAAACGCCATACGTTACAACTGAAAATATTAGTACACGAACATTAAAGAAGGTGACCCGAAGTTAAGTAACTTAATATTTGTATAATAATACTTCTGATGTTTTAATAATGCTAAGTTTTAGTTATTCTTTGTGTTTAACGCCCCCTAGTGGCACAGTAATATATCTGCTGACCTACACCGCTACATCCGAGTTTAACAGTCGTAACAGATCACAGATGGTTGGTTGTGTATGTGTAGCTTTCTGTTGAACTTCACACAGATCTATGTCCAGTACTTGGTCATTTTTAAAGGTTATTTCGAATTAATTTCAAGTCGTATATTTATTTACTTTTAACTATTTTTCGTGTTTTTTGCATCTGGTTATTTTTCTACCTGAATTTTCCTATTTGTAAACTTTCACAGTCTAAACATTCTGTTTTATATCATTGTTATATTTTTTTCATGATGATATATACCTGTGGTAAAAACGCCCAATTTCAGTTTATAGTTTAATTATGGTTTTAGTCCTAAAGTTTCATTTTGTACTACACAGATTTATATATTTAATTAACTCGAATAACACCAACCAGGTTCTAACAGTTTAAAAAAGCACGTTTCGAAGAAACCACAAAAATATTTTAAATAACTTTTAAGCATATGTACGACTGGTATTACTGACTCACCTGAAAGACTTAACTCGAGGATTTGAGTCATTTGACCTCAAACCTAGACACATCTGATATACACGGGACGGGAAAGGCGGTCCAGGCACTGACTTATTCAAACCTTGAGGCGACAGCTGGTGAGGGTGGATGACATGAGAACTGTCGTGAAGGGTGGGCCCCAGCGACAGTATCGTGCTGACAAGAGGAATAGTTGTTATGTGCATTGTGTCTGAAAATCGTTTGAAACACGTGCACGTCTGCATCTTGTCACGACTGGACGAGTGTTGTCAGAGGCCAGGGTTACCTGTGCCTAGTGGCTACCAGGAACAAAAGCACCCTGACATCGTGGATTGATTGGACTGGATTTCTGTGATCATAGATTTAAAACATTTCGAGTTAAGAACAGACGCTAAAATGTGGTTTACTAACTTATTTAATCAACTCAATAGTAAAATAACTATGACCTTTGAGTCAGAGGTCATTTACAGCATTAACTGTTTAAATGCTTAATTAATTAAACTGCACAAGGGGTAGATTTAAACTTATTTGATCAACTGGACGATCCGTCAATGTGATATCCAGGGTAATTTATACGAGTTGATCAAATGCAGAATAAGTCCATCTGACTTACCGACGCATTTACTCCTTCTGGCGTTAAATAAACTTGGATGGAATGTTGTGTGTTGTGTAAGAACGTAAAGGTCAACATTGTCCTTCGATGGTAATTCTGTTGGTATATTGAGATTACAACCTTCCCTGTGTTTAAACGAGAATGCCTTGTTACTGAATAAAATTAGACGCTCTGCGAAAATTTGAAGTAATCTTACGGAACAGGGGACTGAATGACGAATTATAGTCTAGTGGGCTGTTCTGGCCGATTTATCTGAAAATAGCTGATTCAGTGGAACAAATTATCCCTTGTTCTTGAAGTGAGTACGGACACAATGCACCTGAGAGGTGTGTCCAGGGTCTTTCTTTCAGGGATATAATAGCTGGTATAGCTTGGTTTGGTCTGTCAGTAATTAAACACGAAACGAATGCACGTGTCTCCAGAATGTACATAACGACAAAGAACCACCGCATGTACTTGTTGTACTTTTGAAATTCCATCAACACTACGTACATGGTAAAATGTTGACTTTTCAAGCAGGCCATGCTTTGTGAAATGCCTGTGGAACTGTGAAAAAAACAACAACAACCCAAATGGATGAAAATAAGCTAGGTATAACATGACTGCGGGAATTATAATTCACTGTTATATGTCCCTCAGCGGTATGTCTGTGGACTTACAACGCTAAGAACCGGGTTTCGATACCCGTGGTGGGCAGAGCACAGATAGCCATTGTGTAGCTTTGTGCTTAATTCAAAACAACAATAACGACACTCTTACATTATCAGCCAGACATACAACATGAAAACAAAGACGTAATCCCTTGCCTAAAGAGAAGACTGTTCTCGTCGTGGACATTATGTGGGATTTGAGTCCATTTTACCATATCAATAAAAATATATTCAGTAAGAGATTCCTCAAGCGGATAGACGCCATGGTTAACTCTTTATTTGTTCCGGAACAGCAAATGAGCTAGTCACATCAACTGATGTGACACAGGTATAAGTAGATGTGTCACTTGTATGGGGAGTTTTAAATATATAAAAGTATGACCCAGATTTATTCTCAGATTGATGTAGCCTGGATACATGTAGCTTGTGTTATTTGTACGAGATGTTTTACATAACACTGGTAAATATCCTTGTATAACACAATGAATATTACTACATATCACTGGTGAATATACTTGCATGAAACTGGTGGATATCCCTGCATAACACTGGTTAATATCGCTTTATAACGCTAGTAAATATTCCTGAATGACAATGGAGAATATCCCCACATATCACTGATGAATATTCCTATATAACACTTATGAATATCCCTGCATGAAACTAGTGAATATCCTTACATAGCATTGGTCACCATCAAAGCTTGAGCAAGGCCATTGAATTTTTCACTAAATGGACTGAGAATTATACTTTGGTTAATATATGATCACACAGTCTCTGGCTTATGCAATGGCATAATGTTTGGTGGCTCAGTTTCGGGTTCAAAGCATCTATAAAGATCCACACAGATCAGAGAACGAACTTCAAAAGTCCAGTTTTCTCTGAATGCTATAACCATAGTTTAATGAAATGTGTACAAGTGACTGTCACGCATATTCTTCTTAAATTTGTAAATCTCCACTGAACTGGTTTCAATGAACATCAGCAGACCACTCACCAAACATTCTACTTTTCAGCTGAGAAGGTTTGCTCACTGTGGACGTTACTCCAATTGGCCAAAGCGTGGCTGGAATCAACACCAACTAAGACAATGACTTCACCAGTATATAGAGCCAACCTGCAAAGAAGGCCTTGCCGCCTGTGTTGATAACACCACCACCATCATCAATTATGGTGAGTTTGTTTGTTTGCTTTGTTTTTAAATTTTGCATAAAGCTACACAAGGGCTATCTGTGCTAGCCGTCCCTAATTTAGCAGTGTAAGACTAGAGGGAAGGCAGCTAGTCATCACCACCCACCACCAACTCTTGGGCTACTCTTTTACCAACGAATAGTGGGATTGACCGTCACATCATAACGCCCTCACGGCTGAAAAGGCGAGAATATTTGGTGCGACGGGGATTCGAACCCGTGACCCTCAGATTACGAGTCGAACGCCTTAATTCACGTGGCCATGTCGGACCACTGATGGTGAAAGCATCCAAAGTGAACAAGAATACTTCAGTTTCAGTGGCTTGAAATACCATGATCAGACTGACACTTGAGTCTCTAATACTACTGACAACCTAAGAGCGATAACCAACCATTACAAGCTGCACCAAATCCCAGTGTTGAAAAGACACTCCCATAAAATGGGTGTCCACTAGAAATAATCGTGGATCATGAATAGCAGAGATCGAAATTGGCAGTAAAGAGGAAGTGTATCACTCGATATCTGAGCTGGTGGACAAGTGGCTAGAGACACCATATGGATAACAACAATGGTCAGCTCTCAGTGGCCACGCCGAAGTATTTCCTGACAGGGTCTCATAATGGTCACAATTGACTTTTTTTATAATTTAAATATGGTGAATTATGCTCCTTTATAATGTTAATATTTTAGTTCATATTGTACCAAAAGTTCTGTTTTTAGCATTTCTGGTTTATTATTTTTTTTCTAACGTTGTGTTCTACATTTCTTCAACAGCACGTTCATTTTTCTAATTGCAGTCCTTCTGACTCAATGTTTAAGGTCTTGAATTACGTCTATACTGACAGTCAATGTTAAATAGTATTTTAGATTTTGAACATGTAATTACCTTTGACCTGTGGGGTTTTTTTCTTAAATGATTTAGTTTTCGTTATACCAGTGGTCTCCAGTATTGTGAATTTTATTAAAAAGAAAACTGAGTATTTTTGTTTACTGTACGATCAATAAGCCTTTATGTGTATTATAAAACAACATTCTTCTATTTAAAATACGTCATATTTTTAGTTCATTAGTAGGGAATCTATTCATTTCGTTAAAGGGTTTTCCTTTATGCTAGTTGTAGTTTGTTATGGTTAATACTAATGATGAAATGGTTAATGGCTGTTCAGTCCTGTAATATGTGTTACATGTTTACATGTGTGTTTTCATTTGTGTAATAGCTAAGTTTATCATGGTAGTACAGAATGACATGGGTTTATGAAGGAAAGTTTATAAAGTTATTTGATCAACTCAAATACAAACCAGTAAGACACTCAAGTTAGTATCAAACATACCATTGTGTTACTTTCACAGTAAAGTGCTTAACATACTATTGTGTTACAGTTTCATTAAAGTGCCTAACAAAGTTTTGTGTTTCTTTCACAATAAAGTACAAAACATATTATTGTGTTACTTTCACAGAAAAGTGTGAAACATGGTGTTACCTTCACAGTAAAGTACCAAACATACTATTTTGTTACAATTAGAGAAACGTACTAATCATGCTATTGTGTTATCTTCACAGTAAAGTACCAAACATACTATTTTGTTACAATTAGAGAAACGTATTAATCATGCTATTGTGTTACCTTCACAGTAAAGTACTTAACATACTATTGTGCAACATTTAAATTAAAGTGCCTAACATATAATTGTGTTACATTAACATGAAAACCTTGCATTCTGTTGTGATACATTTACATTAAAGAAACAAACAAAGTATTGTGTTACCTTCATAGTAAAGTATCAAACATACTATTTTGTTACCTTCACAAAAAGGTATCAAACATAATATTGTGTTACATTAACAGTAAAGTATTAAACATACTATCATGTTACCTCCACAGGAAATTACCAACCATTCTATTGTGTTACCTTCATAGTAAAGTGTCAAACATAGTTTTGTGATATCTTCACAATAAACTACATAACATGCTATTGTGTTACATTCACAGTAAAGTATCAAACATACTATTTTGTTACCTTCACAGAAAAGTATTTAACATGATATTGTGTTAACTTTACAGTAATGTATCAAACATATTATTGTGTTACTTTCACAGTAAAGTATCAAACATACTATTTTGTTACCTTCACAAAAAGGTATCAAACATAATATTGTGTTACATTAACAGTAAAGTATTAAACATACTATCATGTTACCTCCACAGGAAATTACCAACCATTCTATTGTGTTACCTTCATAGTAAAGTGTCAAACATAGTTTTGTGATATCTTCACAATAAACTACATAACATGCTATTGTGTTACATTCACAGTAAAGTATCAAACATACTATTTTGTTACCTTCACAGAAAAGTATTTAACATGATATTGTGTTAACTTTACAGTAATGTATCAAACATATTATTGTGTTACTTTCACAGTAAAGTATCAAACATACTATTTTGTTACCTTCACAAAAAGGTATCAAACATAATATTGTGTTACATTAACAGTAAAGTATTAAACATACTATCATGTTACCTCCACAGGAAATTACCAACCATTCTATTGTGTTACCTTCATAGTAAAGTGTCAAACATAGTTTTGTGATATCTTTACAATAAACTACATAACATGCTATTGTGTTACATTCACAGTAAAGTATCAAACATACTATTTTGTTACCTTCACAGAAAAGTATTTAACATGATATTGTGTTAACTTTACAGTAATGTATCAAACATATTATTGTGTTACTTTCACAGTAAAGTATCAAACATACTATTGTGTTAAATTGACATTAAAGTGCCTTACATACTATTGTGTTATCTTTACAGTAAGTTACCTAACGTTCTATTGTGTTACCTTCACAGTAAGGTACTTAACATACTATTATGTTACCTTCACAGTAAAGTATTAACATACTATTATGTTACTTTCACAGTAAGGTACTTAACATACTATTGTGTTACCTTCACAGTAAGTTACCTAACGTTCTATTGTGTTACCTTCGCAGTAAGGTACTTAACATACTATTATGTTACCTTCACAGTAAAGTATTAACATACTATTGTGTTACCTTCACAGTAAAGTATTTTACATACTAAATAAAGTTTGTTTATTTGTCAGTAATCTGTGCTTATTCAACCACGTATCGAAACCCTTTATTTAGCGTTCTAAGTCTCTGATCCATCGGGAAGAGCATTATATAAACAAGTCTATATCTTCACCTGAAGATGACCTAGGAAGGTCAAAACGTTGTTCTCACCTTACCAATAAGTGTTAATACCTATACCAGCCGTTCTGAGATACATTTTTATTTCAAGTGGGTTTTTCGTCAAAAAAATCATAAAAGGTCTGTTGACATAATGTGTCAGGAACTGTAAGATTAATTAATGTACCTAATGCAGGGACGTACATTTTTTACACCCGATGGGGGAGGATGATTTTTACAACCACGTATGTGGACTGTTCAATTTTCAAATTGGTAATCTCTGATTACGTGAACCTGAAAGCTATAAACATGCAGACACAAAGTATTCTTGTTGCCACAATACTTAGGCCTACTGACTGATACTTATGAACCATCGCTTACATCGAAAAGCTTAGAAGCACGCCTATATTAAAGATGTACATTTCGGTTACTGAAAAAGCCTACATGTAGGCCTAATTATGTAATTCGATTGGTAAGAATCACAAGAACAAATACACAGTTTGTAGGCCTGTGATGCAATAAAACAATTCAACAGACCAAACTGTGGGGAGATGATTGTATGTGCCGTACCTCCCACCTAAAATGAAGAGGGTGTATACCCTCCACCACCCCGACCCCCTCAGGATCTACGCCCCTGTATTAGCAACAAACAAGGACAAGACACCTAATAAGCCTGTAGTTTAATGTTATGTATCAGAAGCAAGGAAGAAGATACCTGAATGATCGGTGAGGTTAACGCGTTATTTGAAGAACAAATAATGACAAGAGAGCTGAAGCGCTGCAGTTTAAAGACGTGGGAAACTTTAGTGCTTTGTTACATAGTAAATATATCCCAAGCGAAACGAGCACTATTTCTTGATATTACTTTACACAGTGTGTAAATCGGATCGGGATGTTTTTTTATTGCGTAAACAACGTGAAAAAGTCAAGATGTTTAAATACACGCAATAGATAAAGAGAGAAATGTAAATATACAAAGTGTTTATAAACGCATATAACAAAGTTCTAATCGTAATGGAGAAGCCATTCTTAATTTGTGTGTATGTATATATTGGAACAGGACATAGATGCATCTGTTTGCACATGCGCATGAGCCTTATTTTAAATGTCAAGTAAAAAAACAAACGAGATTTAGTAAAGATGGAAACAAATTAGAGTTTTCACCAATAATAAAATTGAAAACAGAATACGTGACGTAAAGACCTAATGAACTGTGTGATTGGTTATACCCTCTGCTGCGAACTGTTTTTTAACCTGTTCGAGACCATCAGCATAGATCATATGTTTGTTTGTTTTTGCATTTCGCGCAAAGCTACACGAGGGCTATCTGCGCTAGCCGTTCCTAATTTAGCAGTGTAAGACTAGAGAGAAGGCAACTAGTCATCACTACCCACCGCTAACTCTTGGGCTACTCTTTTACCAACGAATAGTGAAATTGACCATCACATTATAACGCTCCCAAGGCTGAAAGGGCGAGCACGTTTGGGGGAGACGGGGATTCGAACCAGCCACCCTCAGATTACCAATAATAAAGGACGTTAGTGAAATGATGCTGATAATTCTGAACTTTGTTGTTTGTTTTTATGTATGAAAACTTTACAACGCTGTAGTTTCTAACACGTACTGTTACACCTAGAACGGTATCTTAACATTCCAAACAAACTGGTTATTTAGACCATTAACAGTTATTTAACACCCTTAACATTCTAGCCATACCAGGCTCATCACAGCCTGGATCACCGAAGCAAACAAATACAATAGACCTCTTAGTATAGTGATCTGTATATAATATATGGATCACTATTCAGTAACCTAGATTAATTCCGGAGTGTTAATGCTGAAACATTTTCCTTATCAAACAGTAGCCTAATTGCTTAATGCCGACATATACGGAAGACTATCTTTTCAGTTTTTTCGTCGGTGAAACATGAAAGAAATCTTCAACAACACTGAACAGTTGGTCCGCAGTTTAAAATCGAATCCTGACTCAGGCGCAACGTTCTACCGTTATTAACACACCAAAACTGATGTTGGATTTTGTATGGTGATTTTAAAAGATCCACAAATCCTGACACTTAACACAGTCCACGAATTTTGTCGTAAGGATTAAAGAACGTACACGTGCTTTAAAAATAAACGTGGCACAGAAACCTGAAAACTAGCTTACACGGACGAACGCGTTATACTTATTAGCTCGTACGGTTCTGTTAAATTATTATTTCAAAGCACGCGCGTCTAACATCAATCGTAGCAGAGAAATGGAAAATAAACATAATGTGGGACTGTCATACCGTCGATATTATATGCGTAATGATGAGCATATTAGATACGAAATACGTCTGACGAAGAATATGTGTTGGACCGATTGAAGTTGATTTTATAAGAGCCTTAACAATGAGTTCTTTCAAATGTCACGTTTCAAATGGAATTAAAAACAATATTGATTAGTATTAATACAAGGGGCTGACTAACAAAATACCATTGATGGTCATTTATTCGAAATTGAAAATCTCTTCTCCTTAACAAAACATATATGTGAAGTGTTTTTCACATTTAATTTTAACTTTAAAAAAATGACGGCTCACTTTATCAAAATATAACAAATGTACAAAATATTATAATAGCTTGTGCTATTAATTAAAATTAAAGAAAAAAATACATCGGGGGGAGGGGGGGTTAAAGAGTTATCTTACAGCCAAGCAGCATCCAGCAATTTACTGTGCCACCACGGTGAATCGAACCGCAGAATTTTACGTTGAAAACCCAAAGCCACACCACTGTCCAACCGGAGGACAAGTACAGTCTTTCACCAAACTATATACAACCAATAAAATAAAACAACAAACGAACATCTTCGAAGAAACTGTTGTAAACACAACTCTCACTTGGGGTTGAAGCTGTACCCTAAACTTTGTAAACAATGTGTTTTTGCGATTTGTTGAAAAAAATATTCCAAACATAAAATTTTACGTGGAATGGAATAGACACAGTGCAGAAAATTTATATGCACCATCTGTTAAAAGATGTACACTTATCCAGGTCAAGGTGTAAGGTAATTGTAAGGCTTAACTACCTCTCACTGTCCGTGGTCGATAGAGGGCACAACAGTACTCCTTATAACACTGCAATTTACTTTTTTGCTGATAAACAACAGATACATCGATATCTGCATAATTATGATAATAGTATATCGTATTGGCATAAAATCAAACCAGCTGTCACAGTTTATCAAAATTATAACTTAACGGAGAGCGTATGAATTAGGGACCATTGTGGGATTTACTCTGAGTTTATAATTGAACAAAGATTCCCATTTGTTTATATATCTGCTAAGATAGTACATGGTGTTCAGAAAGTCATGTGCAGTTTTGTAACCATATTTTATTCAGTCTATTTCAAGCCAGCAACTGATAGCGGTGTTTAGAAACACAATAAGAAGGATCCAGGCCTGTATTGGTGCCAACGGGGGTCACTCTCAACATTGTTTAAAATTGTCATCCATATTTACCTCCTGTATTCTATATTGAAACATGTCTGTTAATAAATATATAAGTGCACAGTGACTTTCCAAACACCGCGTAGAATGAAATCTTTCAAAGTTTGCCTCGCTTAAACGTAAAGAACATTTTATTTCATATTCTTCTCCGCAACTCTGGTAATTACGTCTCTTCCCATAAATTCCCAGGGTGACCTTTAAGTTCACTCTGATACTTCGTTTTAATGAGGAAAGAAAAACGAGTAACGGTAAAATAAGAGGATAATATGATACAGTGACCAATAAAACAATTTCTACAGACATGATTAAGTCGTGTGTGAATGTTATTGAAATAATGATCTGTTTCAGCTGTGATACAAAAACAACTGAAGTGATAACTTCGTAAGGATCACACGTCATACATCTGAATAAAAAAACAGTCTGGAATTTTGCCAGCAAATGCACAACTTGGTGTCGAAATGTAAACAGGTTCTGGCACAGAGCAAAAGCTAAGAATCGAATTAAACGTAAATTACGATGGACCTGTTCCGAGAGATAACATTGAGAGCTGCGAAGGAAAGCTTAACACACGAATACAGCCGTCTCATGACTGAAATATGACCACAGCTGCGGAGTGTAAGTAAACACCCGAATACAGCCGTCTCTTGACTGAAATGTGACCACAGCTGCAGAGTGTAAGTAAACACCCGAATACAGCCGTCTCTTGACTGAAATATGACCACAGCTGCGGAGTGTAAGTAAACACACGAATACAGCCGTCTCATGACTGAAATATGACCACAGCTGCGGAGTGTAAGTAAACACCCGAATACAGCCGTCTCTTGGCTGAAATGTGACCACAGCTGCAGAGTGTAAGTAAACACCCGAATACAGCCGTCTCTTGGCTGAAATGTGACCACAGCTGCAGAGTGTAAATAAACACCCGAATACAGCCGTCTCTTGAGTGAAATTTCACCCTAGCTGCGGAGTGTAAGTTAACCGTCTTTTGAAAGAAATATGACCACAGCTTTGGAGCGAAGTTTAACACCAATATTTTTTGGCTAACACCTTGCTGCAATTGCGGGGTGAAGTTTAACAACCCAATACAGCATATTTTGATACCTTCATATAGTAGCACGCAGCATTAATTACACTGCACAACAAAGGTTTTGATTCTTGAACACTGTTGGAGTTCCTTTTAGATTTCTGGCTGCTGATAACGAAAGTCACATCCAAATTTGGCCATCACGTACCGTTTCATTGAAATCTTGAGTTTTGCTACAATGGAAAAACGATATCAGGGCAACTGTAATCCATCAATGCTTGCTGACCACTGTTGGACACTGCAACGTGATGCACCGGACATTGAATACAAACGAAACTCAGGAGCAAAGCACTTTTAATTATGTTGAACTTAATAACGTATTAAAAATATAAACATAATTAAATACGTTAATGTCGGTAAACAACAGTTAACTGTCTATTTCTCAGAGTTCCCACGTAATGAAGCAAAACCAAAACTATATTTGTGCATACCCACCAGATACCTGTCACAACTTATTTCATACGTTCTCAGTCATAGTAATGCATACCTAGTTAGTCAGTCTGTTATGACGTCACAGCGTCGTAATATCATTGGTGTAAATTTGGAACAATTGTCGGGCTATTAGGAACTAAAAAAAAGAAAACGACACTGAGGTGGGTGACTTTTATGTCACCTTCTATTATTGGCTACTGGTTTTATTTGGGGAGGAGTTAAAATTAAATCATAGCGTCAAATCCGGGCGTCTGGTACGTCCTGGTTGTTAAGGGCGCTTCACTCGCAGTCTGAAGGTCACGAGTTCGAATCCCTGTCGCCGAACATGCTCCACTCGGACGTAATATTTCTTGGCTTACAACAGCACTGGTATGACACCTGCTATTGAGATTAAGGTCGTAAACAAACCCAAAACCTTCATGTAATTATGTTTAAATGTGCTTGGACGGAGGTTGGAGGTGGAGGTGATTTTGGTGGGGGATGGAAGAAAACTTAATGTGAAATGTTTCTCAGCTTAAACGTATTGCTGTAATATACAATATTCACTGGCCCGACATGGCCAAATGGGTTAAGGCCATACTCTAGGCCTACTCGTTTACCAACGAATAGTGGGATTGATTGTGACATTATAACGCCTCCACGGCTGAAAGGGCAAGCATGCTTGGTGTCATGGGGATTCAAACCCACGCCACTCGGATTACGAGTCGCGTGCTTTAGCCACCTGGCCATATTGGGCCGTCCATGTGCATGGATACCAAATTAATGGGTTAATCTAATAACCTCCAATAAGAATAAATGAATAGCTGTGAGTGGACTTTCTCCAGATCTCGTGAAAAAAAAACACCACATTTACTACAGAGTGCTTTCCTGATTTATTGAATTATCCCACAAAAGTGATAATTAAAAATTATGCATGGAAACAAAAAGAGTTTTCTATCCTAAAAACTTTGAAGTGAGAATAATTTTAGTTAAAATGAAAATAATTCGGATGAAGTTTTACAAGATGAGAACGTAAATACACCAACATTCGAAGTGGGGTCACTACATCATTAAAGTTTGTTTGTTTTGAATTTCGTGCAAAGTTACTCGAGGGATATCTGTGCTAGACGTCTCTAATTTAGCAGTGTAAGACGTAAAGGGAAGGCAACTAGTCATCACCACCCACCGTCAACTCTTGGACTACTCTTTTACCAACGAATAGTAGAATTGACCGAAACATTACAACATCCCCATGGCGAGCATGTTTGGTGTGACGAAAATATAAAATGAATTAAATTATTCCTAGTTTATCATTATTAACAAGTTCTATATTCCACAGAGCCGTAAATACAACGACATGAAAGCAGTTCTTAAATACATAGATTTTATATTCCATGTTTAAAATACTGCACTTCATGAGTCAGTTTACATACATATAAAATATTAAAAATTATTTGTAGTTCACAGAATCACGGGTGTTTGTAATATTACTGGCCTGTTGACCACATTGTAACCAAAATATTAAAGAGGCCTAAATTCCCTTTGCGATCAACTCTATGTATTTCTTGTTTGTTTGTTTTTATATATGAAACATTTATAGATTGCGAGTAAAACTATAGTCTAGGGCTGTTACTGCGAGTAAAACCAGGCTATTACAGGGTGGTTAAGCTAAACTAGTGGCACGACAGAGGGAGGACAAGTAAAACTAGTCTAAAACTTTTACAGAGGATAAGTGAAACTAGACTAGAGCCGTTACAAATTCAGAGTAAAACTAGTTTGTCGCTATTAAGGGGGGCGGAGTGGGGATAAAACCAGACTGGCATCATTACGGAGAATGAATGAATCATAATTCTCATATGTATTACTTTATAGCAAAACCACATCGGGTTATCTTCTGTGTCTACTGAGTTGAACCCCTAATTTTAGTTCTTATAAATCCAAAGACTTACCTCTGTCCCGCGTGGGGTCATTGTTATGCTATTGGTAACTTCTTTACCCACGAGAGAGTACGTATACCATTAAACAATAATAAATGCTTGTACAATGTTGATAATTATAGGTTGTTGAATTACAGCGTAACATAGTGGATTGCTCTGTACATACACATAACAATAAATGGTAAGTGATCGAGCTTGCAATACAATTTAGGCTTAGCAGTATTTTTTTTTATTTGTTCGTTTCAGTGATCACACAGTTCACAAGTAATGTAACCTGCGATTTTATCGACGTAACCTCGCGAGCGATTGTGGGTATGTAAGCTTTAGCGAAATGGGAGAACAGCTGTTGGTCGGATTTGAAAAAAAAAAAAAAAGGATTCGACGGGTTCACTGATGTAAAAAGTCCAGACGTCCGTCTAGACGGAGCACTGAAACTACGACATGTGTACCTTGGAAAGGTCCTATTGTGTTGGCTCAAGGGAAATTGAAATTTAACTTCTGCTAGGGCTAAGCGTAACGCGTGCTGAAGGAATAATTCTACGTCCCGAAAGTCTACGAACAACAGCAGTACCGAGCAGAGCACGTGCGAACACAACATGCGGGGTTGCTTAAAGGCGCGAGGTGGCCGGTACAAACCACGCTGCCTCGAGGAGACACGCGAAAACCGAGATTTCGAAATACGCGTTTCCATGCTGCATTGTGTAGAGGGGCAACGAATTGCATCGATAAATTAGATCAAGGCGCTTCGTAACAGACTGCAAAAGATTTCAATCAAGTAATTACTCAGTTAATAGAATCGCATCAGGAATTTTAAATGTCTCGTCGTCTTTCTTTAAGGTGTGAAATATAAGCGTAGATATAACAAAAGCCCGGGAAACACACCAGGAAAAAGTAAGTGACTATTCAGTTACTTGTTTATCGCGAAATAAATATTCGAGAATATGATAAAATGGCGTAAGGGAATTGCAGATACACGATTCAATACTGTTATATCACTTGTCTTAACACACGCACCCCCTGGATTTTTTTCATTCTTTTACATTTTTTTCTCCTAAAAATGTCTTTTTTCAAAAACGCTTAGAGCAGAATTTATTATTTTAATAAAAGACAAAGTCGATCGTTTATATGTTTTTTTCTTCTTTTAAGGGCTACTTCCATCTTGATACGTGATCCAAATTATGTAAATAAAACACTCGTGGCAAAAATAATTTTGTTTTTACAGAATAAAAATGAAATCAAGCTGACAAGCTTATGGCCAATAAAACCATGAGAAATGCAAGTTTTAATAGCTTCAGGATAAACAGTGAAGAAGTCAACTTAAAAACAACAACAAATAAACGCTGTGAATGAAAACAAGTGATGAAAACTTATGCTGCAAAAAAAAAAGGCTTAAGTTAAATTTGTGTTTTGATGTTCACGATGTTTCGGGTTGGATGCTCTTTCTGTGCTGATTTTTAAGTTTAAATTAAATAGATGTTTTTGTCAAGTTTTTATAGAGCCGCGATTCTTTACAGTAGGTTTTGTTTGTTTGTTTTGAATTTTGCACAAAGCTACTCGAGGGTTATCTGTGCTAGCCGTCCTTAATTTAGCAATGTAAGACTAGAGGGAAGGCACCTAGTCATCACCACCCACCGCCAACTCTTGGGCTACTCTTTTACTACCGAAAAGTGAGATTGACCGTAACGCCCCCACGGCTGGGAGGGCGAGCATGTTTGGCGTGAACCCGCGACCACCAGATTACGAAGCGCACGCCGTAACGCGCTAGGCCATCCAGGCGCTTTACAGTAGATGTCTGTAACTTGGTGGCGATGAATTTCAAAAATATTCATTGCTTTCTACCGGTTTCGTGACTTAAAATGGTTTTTCACTGCCTTTTACCGGTTTCGTGACTTCGAATGCTTCTTCACTGCCTTCTACCGGTTTCGTGACTTCGAAGGCTCTTCATTGCCTTCTATCGGTTTCATGACTTCGAAGGCTCTTCATTGCCTTCTACCAGTTTCGTGTCTTCGAATGCCTCTCATTGCCTTCTAACGGTTTCGTGACATCGAATGGTTCTTTACTGCCTTCTACCGGTTTTGGGACTTCGAAGGCTTCTTCACTGCCTTCTACCGGTTTCATGACTTCGAAGGCTCTTCATTGCCATTCACCGGTTTCTTGACATTGAATGCTTCTTTACTGCCTTCTACCGGTTTCGTTACTTCAAATGCCTCTCATTACCTTCTATCGGTTTCGTGACTTCGAAGGCTCTTCATTACTTTTACCGGTTTCGTGACTTCGAATACTTCATTAAGATGTAATTTACAGATGGATTATAATAAAAACGTTCAAATGTCACTTTTTAACTAAATATAAATAATCCACACTAAATTTATATATTTCAAAACGTACAAACATAAAATACGATCCTCATACAAGTTAAATACATTAAAATACACGTAGAGTTGCTTATTGGTCCTTGTACTTGTTAGTATAGTAACATACAAGTCATATAAACAATGCCCTCATCATTACAATTAATTTCATCAAATCACCTGTTATATAATAATGTTGGCTGTCCGTCAGTCAGTCAGTAGACACTAAAACGACGTCACATACATAACCCTTAGTGCTGAAATTTGTACTGTCATGACGCCAATAATTATTTACTCTGTAGGTTACAACATATGACAATACGAACTTCAAAAGCAAGAAACAAAAATATTTTGCATTTTTAGTTTTATTCGCTCTTGAAACGAAACACTTTTAGAACCCTGTACATCTAGTATCAGTTCTGTACACAGGTAAAAACGTAAAATAAATTCATTGTGACGGTTTGCTTGTTTTGAATTTAGCGTAAAGCTACTGGAAGGCTACCTGCTCTAGCCGTCCCTAATTTTGCAGTGTAGGACTAGAGGAAAGGCTGCTAATCGTCACCACTCACCGCCAACTCTTGAGCTACTCTTTTACCAACGCATAGTGAGATTGACCGTCACATTATAACGCTCCCACGACTGAAAGTGCGAGCGCGTTTGGTGCGACCGGAATTCGAACCCACGACCCTCGGATTACGAGTCGAACGCCTTAATACGCTTGGCCATGCGGGGCCTCATTATGACGAAAGTCACGGATAGTGAAATACATGAAACAAAAAAGGAAGAATATTTATACGTTGAAAATGGTAGATTAATATGTAGTTTTGTTATTGGTTATTGTTGTTTCATTGGTTTTGTACGTGTCTACTAATATTATAGTTGTGTACGTTTCTCCATTACCCACACGTTGAATCAATGTTCATTGGAACTTTAGCGTAAGATCACAGCCCAGAATACGTCACCACGGTGTTTCCTGCAAAGTTATTAACATAATGTTGTAGCTGTTTAACTGATTTCTCATTAGTTTAATGATAACTTAATTGTCTTAATTACCGGGTATTCCTCATACCTCGAACATTTTTCTACTGAAACCTATTAGATAAAACAAACAAATGAACTTGGTGTTTAAATTATCTAAATAAATTGAATGCTAGTCTTTTCAGTTTGTACGCGTTTAATAACTTTTGTGAAACATTATTTTCTATGTTTGTTTGTAGCGCAAAGCTACATGAGGGCTATCTTGCTCTAGCCGTCCCTAAGTTATTAGTGCAAAGCGAGAGAGAAGGCAGCTAGTCATCACCACCCACCGCCAACTTTTGAGCTACTCTCTTACCAAAGAATAGTGGTGTTGAGCGTTACATTATAACGCCCCTGCGGCTGTAAGGTCGAGCATGTTTTGTGTGACGGGGATTCGATTTGGTTCGGCTTGAATTTCTAGCAAAGCGACACGAGGGCTATCTGTGCTAGCTGTCTATAATTTAGCGGTGTAAATCTAGAGGGAAGGCAGCTAGTCATCATCACCCATCGCCAATTTTTGGCTACTCTTTTACCAACGAATAGTGGAATTGACCGTAACATAATAACGGCCTCAAGGGTGAAAGAGCGAGAATGTTTGGTGAGACCGGGATTCGAACCTGCGACCCTCAAATTACGAGTCGAACGCCTTAACTCACCTGGCCAATGTTTGTAGTTAAACTAAAACCTACACTATGTGCTATTTGTGTTGTTTCTACAATAAGTATCGAAACCAAATAAAATTTTCTATTTGTTGAACAAACACACGGCCCAAGAACGTCTAGATTACTTGTATTAGCCCTCCAGTGGCACAGTGGAATGTTTACGGATTCACACCGCTAGAAATCGGGATTTTTATATCCGTGGTTGGGCAGAGCACAGATAGACCGTTGTATAGCTGTGTGCTTAATTCCAAAACAAACAAACAACAAACTTATATTTATGAAATTAAAACAGAGAGTAAATAGTTACTTTCTCATAATCTGTATCACAAGCCTGTAATACAATTTACAGTTCTACAGCACAAAAATCAGCAAGCTGTCAATACGAACAATGAAACAGAACATTGAAGAATGTACAAACTTGACGAAGTCAGATTAGCAGTGACAGTGCACTTTACGACTTGATTATTCGTTTTTTAATGGCTTTTATCGAGCCCCCTATCGGTAAAATGTCGTCTCACATCTTAAAAGGTAATCCGTGGTATAGTGTACACGTAGTAGTGCAATGTGGGAAACATCAAGTAACTGATAACCACGTGACAATGGTTGTATGCGTGAGCTCCGTTTCCAAGGCAACAAGTTTATCTCTTCACTCACTTCTGTTGTGCAAAATTCACTGAACAAGAATTACTTTAAAACCGTGAAACAGGTATTTTTATAACTCATCAAAACAAATATACAAAGTTAAAGAATCACATGCCTGAATATTTAGGATAATATGACAAATTTTGACGTGATTAGTACGAAAATAACTTTCTAAAACTCATGATGAACTAGCTGTAAATATAATAGAACTGGTGGGTAGAAACCGAAGAGTAATTATTTACACAGCTCTGCATTCATTCCACTTGACATAAAAACGCCAAAGACGTGGGCATGCGTAGAAATTCAGTTTTAGCCATTTTTTAAGAGAGGATGAGATTATGAGAACTTATGTTGTTTTTTTAGGGGGCAGTTAGTAACCCAGTGCCTGTTCCAGTAAACACATCATGGTGATTACACTGGTAGCATGTGACACAGAAATGACGTATGTTTAGAATCGGTATGATTTGGTTAGAAATTCGCGCAAAGCTGCACGAGGGCTGTGTGCTAGTCGTCCCTAATTTAGCAGTTTACAACTAGAGGGAAGACGGCTAGTCATCACCACCCACAGCCAACTCTTGGGTTACTATTTTACCAAAAAATAGTGGAATTGAACGTGACATTATAACGCCCCCACGGCTGAAAAGGCGAGCATGTTTGGTGTGACAGGGATTCGAACCCGAGACCCTCAGATTACGAGTCTAACGTCTTAACTCACCTGGTTTATTTTTGAATTTCACAAAAAGCTGCATAAAGGCTATCTGCGCTAGCAGCCCCTAATTTAGCAGTGAAAGACTAGAGGAAAGGTAGATAGTTATCACCACTCACCGCCAACTCTTGGGCTACTCCTTTACCAACGAATAATGGGATTGATCATCACATTATAACGCCCCTACGTCTGAAAGGTCAAGCATGTTTGGTGCGACGGGGATTCGAGCCCGAGACCTTCAGATTACGAGTCGAACGCCTTAACCTACCTGGCCATACCTGGCCATTCAGCTTTATATCTGGAACATTTATTCTCGTATTCTGATATATTTTTGGATAAAGTTTTGATTAATGTTATTCCTTCTGTTATAAATTACACTGCTTGATTAAGTTTTTTTCTTACTTTGAGATGTAGATAAATTTGCTCCATATACGTGTACATCTTGTTGGGTTTTTCCGAATTAAAAGACAGCTATTTTGATTTCTTTGGATCTTCTCGAACAGTAAAAGTATTTCCAAGGTTATTTACGAATTTTTAAGACTGATATGTTACCATCTGAGCCACTGGATTTCTGTTAATTAAACTAAAGCAATATAATTATTTGAAAACTTGATTTATAATGATATTATTATATTATCATTTATTTTAATAACATTATCAACATGCTGAACGAAATAATCTGAAATTTCGAATCCCCGTCACATCAAATATGCTCGCCCTTTCAGACGTGGGAGTATTATTACGTTACGGTCAGTCCCACTACACTATTCGTTGATAAAAGAGAGCCCAAGAGTTGGTGATGGGAGGTGATGACTACCTGTCTTCCCTCTAGTCTTACACTGCTAAATTAGGGACGGCTAACACAGTTTAGCTTAGCACCAAATTCAAAACAAGCAAACAAAATAATACTTGATGGATTGTCGTGCGAAGCTGGAAGAGAACTCTATGCTTGCTCTTGGAGACTGGAGACCGAAGTAAGAAATGCGTTTTTTAATATAAGTTGAAAACGAGACGTGAACCATGAATCTTCAATTCGTCAGTCCGCTACGCTAAAAACTTGTTGTTTCGTATTTTGGTTGCTGTTGTCGTTGTTTTAATCGCGAAAATAAAACAACAACGAGCAGTTGTGGTTTGTACACGTATTCATTTCCAATTGTCGTACATGTAGCGACGATTTTTGCTCCCAACGACAGTACTTCGTGAACCTCGAATATTTTTTTACGTGTTGATAAATAAATAAAATCGCTGTTTTTTATTCACGAATCTCTTGAGTTCTTATTTAATTTCATTATAATAAAACTAAATAAATTTCCTTACCATTCAAGACGTATGTTTCTCGAAGAATTTTAATAACTAAAGTTCATTGCTACCACTGAATCTGTTTGTTGATTAGCACAAAGCTGTACAGTGTGTGATCCGACTAAATGTATCGAAACCCGGTTGCTGATGTTATGCGCCTGCAGACAGGCAATACTAAAAATTTGATTCCGATAACCGTCGTAGGCAAAGCACAGATAGTCCATTGTGTAGGCCTGGCATGACCAGTTGGGTTAAGGCGTTCGACTAGCAATATGAGGGTCGGAGGTTCAAATCCCGGTCGCACCAAACATAATCGTCCTTTCAACTGTGGGGTCGTTATAAGGTGACGGTCAATCCCACTATTCGTTGGTAAAAGAGTAGCCCAAGAGTCGGCGGTGGGTGGTAACGACTAGCTGCCTTTCCTCTAGTCTTTCACTGCTAAATTAATTAGGGACGGCCAGCAGAGATGGCCCTCGAGTAGCTTTGTGCAAAATTCAAAAAACAAACAATCCATTGTGTAGCTTTGTGCTAGACGAAATACAAAATTTCCGTTAAACCACTGGAGGGAAGTAACGTTCTTCTAGTTTCTACAGATTTAATAACTACTCCTGTATGTTTACTACAAGTGATACAGTTTTAATTAAAGCAATTTTTAAAATATTTTAAAAGTTATTTGTGTTTCTGACTCCTAGTTACACACTTCTGTGTTTAGTGCATTAATGTTCATGTTCTTAAGTGAATGATTTGTTACAACAAACTACCCAGATAAGATTTAACTTTAATTATGACATAAAACTATTTACAAGTGATGTAACTTTAATTATTATTATAGGAAACTACCCAGATAAGATTTAACTTTAATTAATACACGAAACTACTTAGAAATTGTGTCACATTATTTTTTACAGGAAACTACTTGAAAAGTGATATGACAATGGAAATTTTAACCGTATAATTCAATCATTAGTTTGTCGTATAACAGGCTCTGTTCACATTCACCCTTTCCAGTTTCCAGGAGCAGTGTTTTCTTGTAATTTCCTGCTAATTTTGCTTGGCGTTAAGATAGCATTTACTCGAGTTTGTTTTTTTAAACTGTCACTAAACGTTACTGTTTTCTGTAATTTATTATACTTTCCATGCAGAAGCTAAATAGAGTCCTCTGTATTTCACTTAATAGTTTGTTAATGAAACTGGATTAGTTTTTATCAAATTCCATCATATAATTAATACATCGGGTTCTCAGAAAAAAAAACACACCAAAAACATCGAAAGTATAATCTGGTTACTTAACTCAGTATAAAAATCGTTAATTACATCTGATGTAATGAATAACTTAATTAGGTTATTTTCCCATTTAATTAAAGTTTAATGAATAGCACAAACAACATAATGTTGCATCCTTGTATCTAAGAAAAAATAAGGGTAAAACAAATTAGTTTTTGTCCAACTATCAATTTCGAAACTGTACTTGTTAAAATAACAGCCGACAGTGTCTGTAATGTATGAATCAATACGTCGTGAAACACCAAACAAATTTGACAATGGATGGGCCACTTGAAATGATAATAAAAGGATTAAAAATTTGTTTCTGAGAAAAAAAAATTCAATCAAAACCCAACGTTGATAATGCTATTCAATTATATTTGTAAGAACGATAATTACAACTATCGTCCGAAGAACAACTAACTACAACTGTTGTCCTAAAAACAACTATAAATATTAACAAATCAACTTAATGAAGTGAATACGGTAAACTGTTTTACTATTTATCAAACAGATCTATTGAAAACATTATTCGTATTAAGCATTCAACTCGTAATCCGAGGATCGCGGGTTCGAATCCCCGTCACACGAAACATGCTCGTCCGTTTGACTGTGGGGGCGTTATAATGTGACGGTCAATCCCACTATTCGTTGGTAAAAGAGTAGCCCAAGAGTTGGCGGTGGGTGTTGATGACTAGTTGCCTTTCCTCTAGTCTTACACTGCTAATTTAGGGACGGCTAACGCAGGTAGCCCTCGAGTAGCTTTGCACGAAATTCAAAAACAAAACAATAGACGTTGTATGTATTACCAACATTAAATTTTGAACTGCGTGGTTTAATTGCTTATGTGCACGACAGTGGACTAATGAGTTCAAGGTTTGCTTCTACGATCCCTCTAATTACGTTCAACAGTTTCAGCTGTGAGTGCATAATAGGTGTGAAAGTCATCCAATTAATCGGTTCGAAGTCGGAGAAATCCCGCAAGGAAGGAGTGCTACCAGTTGATTTCATTCTCTATTTCTGACCTGTGGCTTAAATTAAAGACGAATATTTCCGAGTCCAATATGTTTCTGGCCTCTTGCGGTCATGTGCGCATAAGGTGGCGTTCAATTTTTAAATTCCAATACTGTAAACTTTTCATTCCGAATCGTTTCACGTTTATTCTCCCCGTGAAACTGGCGCGACCTCGTGGACAGTAAGCTGCCCGGCAATGCTATTTTTCATTCTTAGAGAGCAAGTTGATGAGCATTTTAAACCCGTACGATACTTTATGCGCACATCTGACAAGCCTGACGTTTGTTTTTTTTTAATTTCGCGCAAAAATACACAAGGACTATCTGCGCTAGCCGTCTCTAATTTTGCAGAAAAAGACTAGAAGGAATGCAGCTAGTCATCACTACCAATCGCCAACTTTTAGGTTATTTTTTACCAACAAGTAAAGTTGTGGGATTGACCGTAACTTTATAACGCCTTTACGGCTGAAAGGATGTGACGAGGTTTCGAACCCGCGATTCTCAGATTACGCGCCGAGTGCCTTAACCACCTGGCCATACGCTAGCAATCCCTAATTTAGCAGTGTAAGACTCAAAAGAAGGCAGATAGTCTTCACCACCCACCGCCAACTTTTGGGCTACTCTTTTGCCAATGAATAGTGGGAATGACCGTCATATTATAATGCACCCACGGCTGAAAAGGCGAGCATGTTTGGTGTGACGGAGATTCGAAACCGCGACTACCTGGTTACGAGTCGAGTAACTTAACCAGCTAGCCATGTCGGGTTTATGGCCCAGCATGGCCAGATGGTTAAGGCACTCGAACGTTGTTAATGAACCAAATATTGACGCCAGTTTTTAACTATAATTTTTATCATACTTTAATTCATTAACAACGTTCGAATCCAGAACTTCAAACCAAACATACATTTGTTGCTGATAATGAGTGAATTGGTTAGTCAATCCTCATTAAGGTCTCAGGTGTGTTATCTAAATTCTATCATACTTGGGGCTGGCGGTTAGGGCGCTTGGCTCTCAATCATTGAGGCGCAAATTCGAATTCCTTCATGTCCTCCTTTCAGCTTTGGAAGCGCTATAATGTTACTGTTAATGCCACTTTTCATTGTTAAGAGAGTAGTCCAAGAGTTGGCTATGAGTAATGGTGACTAACTGCCTTCCCTCTAATCCATCACTTTTGAGTTAAGGACGGCAGACAGTCTATTTCTGCAAACAAACAAGCTAACTATTCTGGTAAAGCTATGGGGTACTGGCACATTATTTCAAGAGAATATTAGCAAAATTATTTTGTTATAGGTACTTCCAGAGACGTGTGTGTGTGTGTGTTTCTTATAGCAAACCCACATCGGACAAACTGCTCAGCCCACCAAAGGAAACTGAATCCCTCAT
>MU033966.1:0-33658 GCA_011833715.1 Carcinoscorpius rotundicauda
CAACGTACATTTTCCCGGTATTTTTCCTACTCTGTCTGTGGGAAATCTGTCTTCATACTGAAGCAAAATTTCACGAATACTCTGTGGCACTTTGTTTATATTAGGAACCCAGGCTAGGAACTCGGAGTCTGACTGAGTCTGGGTTTTAGTACACTTATTTGATTTATCAATCGAAGGGGGACGTACTTGTGTTAATTCATGAGGGGGCTTTGAACAGTGGGAATCTCGGGACCTGGAGGTAGCCTATGTTGTGAACTCTGATCATGCAAGTATTTACCTTGTACATAAGTACTAATTGCATTTACTTTTTGTATTAACCCCAACTTAGTACTTTATTCACCTCCAAGAAGATTAGGTACATCACCATCAACAACTTCACAATCAATATCATACATTTTGCTTTTGTGAATAACAGTTAATGTAGTTTTTCCAACAGGTGTGATCTTATGATTACCAAATGCTTTTATGGTTACCTGTGACTTAGACAAAGATAATGAACCATGAGGTGCCATGCGATCAAATAACTGTTTACTCAATATATTACACTCTGCCTGTGTGTCTATTTTCATAAGCACTGCACCTCTACCTTGTTCATATGGGGTAAGTAATATGACAGACCAATACTCAGTAGGTTTGTTTACACCAATGGAGTAAATATTTAAAGAATTCATACTTTCCTCTACATTACACATTTCATAACAATCATCATAATCATTGACATCTTGAAAATAATCATCACATGTGTTTACAAAATGTACATTTCTATTCTTATTTCTACACATGACAGCAAAGTGGTCTCTTAATTTACAATAATTACAAGTTTTCTCTAATGCTGGGCATCTTTGTTGACTGTGATGTGGTAGTTTTCCACACCGAGTACAGTTCCTCTGTGGTGGTCTCCGTGTCGTGGCTCGTCAGTAGACCTGTGTGCCTCGTCTTTGCTGGTTTCTGGAACCTTGACTTCTGTGGCGACTACGACCTCTGCTTTGACCTCGACGTACATAGTTTACATCTGTTACGATACATGTGGATCCTTCGATTTCCTTCAGTGATTGTAGTTTCTGTTCATGGTGATGACATTTCTCTGTTATCTGTTTCAGTGTCAGATCCTCTGACAACAGTCTATCTCTTAATGCTCGATCACTGACGCCTACGCTAATTTGTTTATACAACTGTTGTTCGAGAGTATCACCATACTCACAGTTCTGTGCAATCTCTCTAAGTGCACTGATATACTGGAACACAGTCTCACCTGGTTGCTGCTTTCGGTCCTCAAACTTTTTCATGTACAACTTTGTTACCTTGGTTGGCTGAAAATAGTTGTCGAATTCTCTGATTACATGTTTATAGTTCTTCTGTTGAGCTTATGTCAGTCCAAAATTGTCGAAAAATGTCGTGTATTTCGACCCGAGTGTGTGCAACAACACAGACACTTTACGTTCTTCTGTTGCCTCTGATAACCCTGATGCCATGAAGAAAATCCGCAAATCTTGTTTGAGATTCTTCCATGCCGCACTAGCATTCGTCTTGTCATTAAAAACAGGTGGCTTGAAACTTGCCTCCGCCATTTTTCTGGGTAGAACACGTGTGTTTCCGCGAGAATCGTATCACGTACGATTATGTCAATTTACAGTTTGTACTTATTTTAACTGTGTGTCTAAGGCACAATTTAAATAAAACTTCCACTTCTGACAACCATGTTATGTCTTTGGATTCTCATAAAACACTTGTTATCGAGTAACAACAAAACTCAGACGTGTCGCAGCTTCATGTACTATATTTAGAATAGCCTCGCACATACAAAATACTAAGTGCTGATTGGCTAATAATGTCACGTACATAACACTTATGAATGAAAAAATACACACTAGTAAGGATGAAAGAGCAAGCATGTTATGTAATGGGTGGATTCGAACTCCCAATTCTTTGTTAATATTTATGTAATTTTTCTTTTAATGTCTTGTGAGAAAACACTCATTAAAAATAAATAACATACATGTATTGTTACTTGCATATTTTCTACGACTGTGATTGGACATCTTAGTTGAATTCAACAATGACTTGTAAGTAATGACGTCAATACTGACGTTAAACGTCGGGAAAAGAAGTTCAGAAAATAAGCGAAGAAGCCTAAAAAATATTGATATTTAGTCTTGTAAACAGAGAAGTAAGAAATTATAATGGAATTAACATTAAGAAGTATTATTTTTGCTCAATTATATTTGCTGTCAAAACCCAACCCAAATGTGTGAAAAATTTATTTTATCTCTTACAAATGTGAAAAACGTGTACTATTATATCCAGACACGAAATAATACAGTTGTTCCTTGACTCCACTTCTTTTCAACCGAAAAACCCTGTCACTGCTTCTGTTAATTACGATTGGAGAGGGTAAAGCGGTACGATTGTATCTGTAGGAAATAAAATCACAACATAAAACTAATACAGATGTCCTTTTAACTTGGGTTGTACGAGTTCTTGATAGGGACCATTTCCAATGTAATACTGTATACTAGAAAGAAAATTTGTGGAAATGAAACCAGCAAGAAATCGTTGTACTGATTCATGATGAGAAAAATGTATTCTAAAGTCGGCTGGTATTGGTATTAACACTTCAGTTGAAATGAAGTACAATTTGAGTTTCTCTTACCCCCAAAGTATGTTATAGGTTACTGAATTATGTGAACATGAATACAAGTGTTGTATCTTTTCGCTTCAAGACAAACAAACACAGCTATTTTATAACAGAAGTTCGAAGTTACTTCTGTTGACATGTTTTTCATAATTTTTTAGACATGGTTTCTTGTCTTTTGTGTTAATTTGGGTAAAAATATTCAAATTAATCAAAGATGTTGACAGTGAGTATAAAGCAGATATAAGTTTGTTCTTGTTTTCGAATTTCGTACAAAGCTACTCGAGGGCTATCTGCGCTAGCCGTCTCTAATTTAGCAGTGTAATACTAGAGGGAAAGCAGGTAGTCATCACCACCCACCGCGAACTCTTGGGCTACTCTTTTACCAACGAATAGTGGGATTGACCGCCACCTTATAACACCCTCATGGCTGGGAGAGCGAGCATGTTTGGTGAGACCGAGATTCGAACCCGCGACCTTCGGATTACGAGTCGAACGCCTTAACACACTTGGCCATGCCGGGCTAAGTTACTCTATTGGAATGTTTTTCATAATTCTTAGACAGTGTTTCTAGTCTTTTGAATTAATTTGGATGAAAATATTCGAATTAATCAAAGATGTTGACCGTAAATATGAAGCAGACATGAGACAGATAAATGTTATTAAGTGGTGGTGTGATTTGAACATTCCAACTCAACAAATTTAACTAATTGATCATTTAGATTTGTGAACATTACTTGTGATTTAAAAGTAAATTTATACTTAAACAGAAAAAAAAGGGAAAATTTTACCTATCGTCATAAAAACTTACTGTGCAAACACAAATAAAACACCTTCTTAAATATTTTCATGAAGATGATTATGTTGATACTTTTTACAATTTTATTTAATTTTTAATTTAGTTTATTTGGCACCACAAAACAAGATCAACTGCCATTGTGGATACAGAAATCATGACTGTAAGTTGTGAATATGGATATACTCTGTTTGTATTCATTTCATCTTTTCATATAAAAATTTGAGAGACATAATCTGTTTGGTAGAAATATGTCTATAATAATTTAATGAGAAAACTCTAAATAAACTAAAAATACATTTGGTATCTTCCCAAGTTTAAAGCTTTGACTGAAACGAAGTGTTTTTGCTAGTTTATTTTTTAGTATATTTTACACGAAACGAGAATTAAAACCCGACAACGAATATGAATTACCTTACACAGAGACACAAAGCAACTTGGAATAGATCTAAAGAATATGTTTTATTATAATATGCAAAGTAAGCAGTATATGCAATGAGATTTTGTGAATTTCAGTAAGAACGAAAATATTACAAGAAAACACCTATACTAATTACATCATGACATAAAAGTCCACAAGTTCTATACATGGTAGAAATGCCAGGTGTTGTTTAATGTCTACTGTTGGTGTTCACTAATTGATGGCCCCATGTTCGAGCACAATGTATCGCTGAATACTTTTAACTGAAGGGTGTTTTAACGACCTTAATCAGTATCGTTTTTCAGCTAAAATAGTTACATAAGAGTAGTAACTACTGCTAATAGTTATCTGCATCTATTTGACAGTTGTAAATAAAGAACGGCTCTGTCTGAAACTTAGGAAGGACTTAAACTGGATTTTTATACCTTCTGTCGTATAATGTGCCATTTCTTCAGCTTTTGTTTTGGTGACATTATTTCGGGTGTTTTAACAGCTCTCTGTTAAGAAAAGTTATTATTATTATTATTATTCTCACAACCATCACCATTATCTGGAGGACACCATTTCGAACACTTCCATGTTTGTTCTCTCTTCACTTATTATAGAGGTTAAGGCTGTCAATGCTATTATATTTTGTCACCATGTTGTTTTTTTTCAGCCTCCTTTTGCTCTTGTATTCAGCGTTTCGTTGCATCGAATTTCAGAATAAATTTACGTATTTTATGCCATAAACGCAAACGAAACATCGTGGATATGGCTATTCTGAAAGTTTATATATATCGTGTTCATTGCATAGACATAAAAACTGAAATATATGGGGAAAAATTAAAACTTTAACGGAAAACAGGTATCATTGGTTATTGGTAAAATTACTATAAAAACTATTCAAAACAAATTAAATGTCATAATAAAAAGTACAGTAATAAGTAAAGTGATACGACTTGAATATATTTTAAAACGATTTTCAGTCTATACTTTGGATGGTATTGTGATTTAGACTGCTTCATTTAGCTATATGGATCATAATGCCATCCAAAATACCCAATGGTTCCTAATTTATTTAAAAATTGTTTATTTATTTTTACTACTTATACAAGTATTTATTAATACTTTACGTATATTCATACAATAGCGTTTATCAATACGTCATATGATATTTATACGATGTTGATCAATATCTCAATTATTTTTTACGTGTTTATCGATGTGTTTTGTTATTTACACAAGTGAATAATTTGATCTTGAATCAACCTGTCCAACATAAACTATTTAACACAAGTGAAATGGGGCAACGTGGTGATTAACACTTATGATTAGGGGGAGAGAAGGGAGACATGCTGTGTGTGACACGCCCTATTGCACGTGCACCTTCTGTCACATCGAACTCGTAAAGATTGACGGTCAAGAGACATGATCTTCTCCTAAATTACATAAATTATATATATATTATTTGTTTATATTCAATTCAAGATGCACCATGTGATGGGCACTTTCCATAGTCTTTCTTCTAATATTGTTAAGTAGGCTCTATTATACTGAAGTGAGCACTGTATTTTTAAATTTATAATGTGTTCAAATTTACAACTGTAAGGTCACTCTGTGCTCCTTCAACTGTGATGTCTAAGTAATCTCTCGAGTCCTCAGATTTCTTGGTCACAGAACACAAAAGACGAGCAGGGAAAGGTTATCCGAGGTCACTACTCTCATCGGTGGACACGTGAAATCATGTGTCTTTATCCTTCGTAATTGATGGACTTAAAGGTCAACGCTTAAATAACGAGCATTCATCATTACAGTTTGGAAAAAAATTCTCCAAGTTATGGACGTTTAGTACTTGTGCGTCAACGCCAAATATCGGACTCTTGTATGATCGTCAGATAGTATTCTCCATTATCATGGAATGTGGAATATGTTCGTTAGAATTGGGATGTAAACGAGGAATCCTAACAAATAGTTCGCGCACGCTAATAACTAGGACAACCTCGGCTTTACCATTCATTATTTTGGTGTGTTGTTCATACTGTTGTACAATTTGCATGTTGTTCATACTGTTGTACACGATCTGGCATGGTCAGGTGGTTAGCGCTCTTAATTCTTAACATGCGAGTCGGAAATTAAAAAAAAAGAAAAATTTAGGCCAAGAGCTTTTGGGGTGTGGTGCGGACTAGCTACTTTCCAGGGGCGTATATTCCGGGTGTACCAGTTGTGCGCCGCACAGCCAACAAAATTAAATACGTAGCGAAATAGTACATCAAAAGGTAAGTATACTTTCTTGAATTTTTTAGAAAATCGAATATAACATTACAGTCTTATGTTTCAGTAGCCCTCATATCGCATTTCCTCTTCTAAATAAAGATTACTCTGCTAATTTTGAGAAAAAAATATACATCGCAAGTCGTGCTGTGGGAACGCCGAACACCTTGATGGGCGGAGTCTTGCAACTGAGCTGTGCCTCTCCCCGTAGCCGACTACTGAGAATGAAGGGAGATGATTGGTCGAAAAACGGATCAAAGTGTGTTACTCGTCAAGCACACCGCGTACCGTCTGTCGTTCTCTGTCCTATTTCTTGGATTCTCTTCAGCCTTTGTCCTTTATTATCGCTGTCTCACTGATAACGGAAAGAAGTCTGGAAGGAAGGTTCTTTCCTTTTTTCTGCCTATTGTGGAACGTTATAAACTTTTTAAAAATTAACCGTTATCAATATGGAAAATGATATTAATGAGTTGTTACGTTCTCCATTTTCCACAAAAAATATATGCGGACGAATTAAGAATTGTTCAAGCAGGCAAGCCTAGGCCGTCTCTTCCAAGTCTGGTATGTACACACAAAGATAAGAAAAATGAATATGTTCGACACAGTCTCAATATGATACCATTGAATGGCTTACAGGATGTAAAATTCGATCCAAGCTCTTTTGTTGGCCGTGTTTGTTATTTTCAACGGAGAAGCGGGTGTGGAATCAGCAGGGTTATACTGACTTAAATCATTTAACTGCAGCACTTCAGAAGCATGAAAAGTCTCGTGCACATGTTCACTCTTCCTTGTCGCTCAAAATGTTTGGCAAGCAACGCATAGAGACATGAGTTGACACTCAGCGGAAGGCTGAGATATCTCGTCACAATGAGCAAGTGAAAAAGAATAGGAAATTATTGAAAAGATTAATTGATGCAGTGTGCTATCTTGCCAAACAAGAGCTTCCTTTTCGGGGTCATGATGAATCGAATACTTTAGATGATAAGGGAAACTATAAGGCGTTTCTCAATACCCTTAGAGAATATGACACGTGCTTGGACAGTCATTTGAATACTGCTAGAGTTTTTCAAGGAACATCGCCAACTGTTCAAAATGACTTAATTCAGGCTTTGTCTAATGTTTTAAAAAAGCATATCAAAAAGGAAATTGAGAGCGCAAGATTTGTTGCTATCATTCTCGATGAGACTTCAGATGTGATGTCCAAGTCACAATTATCAACAGTGTTGCGGTTTGTTTGTAATGGAAACGTTTTCGAAAGGTTCATTGGTTTCTCTGATGTCAGCGCGGATAGAACTGCTGACGGTCTTTTTAGTCATGTTGTTGATATCGCCAAGGAATTTGAGATAGAAAATAAATTGGTCTGGCAGACGTATGATGGCGCGAGTGTAATGAGTGGTCACATGAATGGATTGCAGAAAAAGTGTTGGAAAAGTATCCCTTGGCGATTTTTACTCATTGCTATGCTCATGTTTTGAACCTGGTCTTGCAGCAAGGTCTTTTCAGCATTAAGGAATGCAGAATTTTTTTACAAACCTTGAGTGGATTATCGGCATTCTTTTCCAAGTCCTCTAAAAGATTACAGGCTCTGCATGAATATGTAGGCAGAAAATTGCCTTCTGTTGCACCCACGAGATGGAACTTTACCTCTCGTTTGACAAATACTGTACAACAAAATAGAGTTCATTTAACTGAATTTTTTATTGAAAATCCTGAAAATTGGGATACTGATGCTACTCTCAAATCGCGCAGTTTCTGAATTTTTTGGAAGAATTTCAAACAAAGCTCTTCTTGAGATATTTTCCAATATGTTTTTTTACACTGATACTCTATGCAACATTCTGCAGAGCAAGTTCTATGACGTAAAGTATTGTTGCGGTAAAGTCCAAGAGGTCTCAAGACTACACTTTTCCAAATGTCTATAGAATTAAGTTAATTTTAAATGAGCTTGAAAAAAATTACATTTTTTGCTTATATTTGTATGGATGCATATTTTCATGTTCAATGTGAAACTTTTGCTTACTACAATGTACCTCAGGTTGCAGCCCACCAAACTACAAAACTCACGGTATGCCACTGGGACTCCTGAGATACATTTTTACTTCAAGTAGGTTACTCGTCATCACGAATTGCTCCTACTGATATTGCCATCTGGTAACAGTCTTTGAAACCATGACTCACGTAACCTCCTAGATTCCCTGATGTATAAAGCCACACGACCGCATTAACAGTTTCGAAAAGTTAACAACTTTTGATAGTTTGAGAAGTTTTTTTACTTCTTTACGTAATAAACAAGAATATGTTTGACTTGGTATGGACGTCAGGCAGAATGGTATCAAAGGATAAAGATAAAAGGTACTTTATGAGCGCAAAATACTATTACACAGAATTTCATATCAGTCTAATTATATTTGAACATTACATAAAGTATGATACAGGAAGCTTATATCAACTTTTCAACTTTCAAAATTAATGGACAGTAAATGTGAAACTAAATTTCAAGATTAACAAATCTGTAGCAGACAAAGGCAGAAATAAATTGAGATTTTTCATCCGTAAATAAACCGAACGTGGCATAATTTTAACAGATAATAAAAGAAGGCAACTAAAAATATAATATGTTAATGAAGTTCAGAATTGGGTTTATTTTGTTGAAATTAAAATATAATATCAATTAATCTTTAAGATGAGTATTACTGGAGTTGTTTGTTGGTTTGTAGTTACACATAAAGCCACAGAGTGGGCTATCTGTGTTGTGTCCATCAACCTGATATTAAGTGTTGTAAGTCCGAAAACATGCTGCTGAGTTACTTGGTGGCTTATTGGTGTTAAGAAACAGTGAAAGGAAATCAAGACAAAATAAAATGAAAAAAATAGTTGAACGAGGCAGAAAATGAAAATATTATAAAAAAGTAAAATAGAAATAGTAAATTATATTAATGATGTTGTTGTTGTTTTGAAATAAGCACAAAGCTACACAATGGGCTATCTGTGCTCTGCCCACCACGGGTATCGAAACCCGGATTTTAGCGTGTAAGTCGCAGACATACCGCTGAGCCACTGGGGGGCTATATTAATGATCAAGGAAAGTCAAATATAAGGAAGAAAAGAGTGTTTTTTTAAAAAAATGTAACAGGTTTAATACTAATATTGTGTTGCAAGAGTTTGAATAATCAATCATTCTTTGACAGCTTCTGGGAGGCGACCACGACATAGAATATTAATTCACTGTCTTATTGTTTACAATAATTGATAACATATTAACCACGGATAATAAATTGTTAAGCACAGATAAATATAAAATACGCTATGCTGTAGATACAACATTTCAAACAAAGACCTTCTCGTATCTCTAACTAAATATTAAATTCGTAAACGAAAAAAGTTTCAAATCTAATGTTTCATGTAAAATAAATAACCGGGTATAACAATGTTTACAAACAACTGAAACCATATGTTTGAGAATTAGAGTTATATATGTATATACATAAAAAAAATACGAATGTCATAAATAAATTAATTTTTTGAGATAAATCACATTAACAAAGTAATAAATAATGTGGAATAGTGATTTAGGCACGACTTCTAACATCATTCAAATACTTAAACTATTTTAGGTTACTTTATTTACTTTATTCTATATAGTTCTCTTTTTTCCATGTGACGTATATTGTTGACTACGTATTGTGTGCAAGTCCTGCTTGTTGTTGAAATTTGTAAAAAATTTTTGAAAGTGAAAAGCATCAATATCTAGTTGACAAAAGCGCGCGAGAACAGTGTCAAAATAACTACAGGGTGTTTGGAAAGTGTTACGTATTTTTTAATGTTTTACGTTCTTCGTAGACTAAACGCAACAGAAAAAACGCAGATAACAGCTTGTATAATTTATTACACTAAACTATTAACAAATATAACATATATAACATGAATTATATAATAATAGTGACAGATATCAAGTTATAACATTCGAAATTAATTACAAAACAAATAATATTAGTTTCAAACTTCAAAATAAATCACAACACAAAACGGTACTGGCCTGTATCTAATGTAATGATCTAAAATTAAAGTCTCAAATTCCAGTCTAGGGTGTGAATTTGGTCCCACGAAGTAATTCCGAAACAGTTCACAGTTCAATGAAATCGCCGTCTCTCAGCTCAAGCAGTAATTCAGATGTATCGTAGAGATTGACGAAATAAAATCACAACTTCCGGAGATCTAACTTCAATCACGAATCCAAGTTGAATATTCACAGCAAACACTTAATCTTTCTCAAATAACTAAAACTGATGCCTGAATCTCACTCTTATTCTTCGAACAAAACTAATGGCTGAATCTATCTTCTTTTTTCGAATAAAAACTGATGACTGAATATCTCTCACGTCACCGTCTTTTTTATACCGATAGGCCTATTTCTCGAACAATCTCGCAATTTCCATACAACTCCAGAGCTATCCACGCATATTCGTTCTTGCACGAGACTACACTTCTAGACAGGAAGTCACCAGCACTCATTTACAAACATGTGATTGGTCTACGTAATTCGAGAAAGTTCTAAAACGTTACCCTAAATAAATAACATATTTTAGTTTAAACTTCGAAACAATAATATCAATATGGAAAAATGAATAATACAAATGAAAATTCAAACACAATACGACATGTTGTCGTTTACAAAATATTTATACATATACATAACAAAAGTCACTGTGCACTTCTACATTTATTAACAGACATGTTTCAGTATAGAATACAGGAGGTAAATATGAATGACAATTATAAACAATGTTGAAAGTGACTCCCGTTGGCATCAATACAGGCCTGGATCCTTCTTATTTGGTTTCTAAACACTGTTATCAGTTGCTGGCTTGAAATAGACTGAATAAAATATGATTACAAAACTGCACAGTGACTTTCCGAACACCCTGTACAAACTTCCGTAATTCTTATACAGAGCTGAGAGACAGTAACCAGTCAGTGTGCTATAGGCCTAGGAAGCTATAACTGTGAGTAACGTTTATTAATCGAAAACAACAGAAACGAACCAGAAGCGTTTATTGATTTTGAACATTACCAATCGTTCAACTTCAGAGAATAATTTCGGACGTTATTATTCTTACTGTGACATCTTCACCCATAAAGTAAGGGTGTGGGGCCAGCCAAGAAAGACGGCGTTAGAGAAAGCGAGGTGCAGCAACACCAACTTACAATTAATTTGTTTGGCGTGGACTAAGCCTATAAAAGATTCAGTTCTAAGCCAGGTATAAGATTCAGTATTGTTTGTAAGTTTGTGAAACTGTTGTATATAAACCATCATTTGTGATAGCTATTAGTAATAACTGTTATTATAAATAAAATTGTTGTTATGTTTTTGTATTAAAATGTATTTATGTAAACAAAAAAGGAAATTGTGTGCATCAATCATATTGGCAAATAGCATAGATTTAATACAAACCAACATTTAATTAATTTCCAGGCTCAAATCCAAACTTCTGGTTAATTGAGACAGTTGTACGAAACATGCAAATATATCAGAGACTTATAAAATAAAATTAAAATTAACCGAAAACTATGGAATTGTTTGATGTCGAGAAACCCACTTGTTGAGAATTTTATATGCAAAAACGGCTCGTCGAAGAAGGTCGAAACTTTGTTCGCTCTTCTATGTAAAATATTTTCTTAACCCAAACGAGCCGTTTTTGCATATAAAATATGGAATTGTTTAATTAACTTTGCATTATCTCCGTTACATTCCGTCTTCGCGTATTATTTCAATTCAAAACGTTCTTAAGGGTTTGTTTTTGTCTTGAAAAAGAACGGTTGATTGAAGCGTTGCCAAGTAATAAAAAAGAAATACAACTTTTTAAAAGAATAAAATAAGATTTACATATCAGTGGAATTAATAATAAAAACATTTTAATGTCATAAATTAAGGTTATTTTAAACTTCTTACAAAAACCTGAACCTCTAGTTCAACAACCACTGCACGTCCAACGTCCAAGAACTGTTGTTAAACGTCACTGTATCATAGCAACGTAACGGAAATTCGGAAAGTTTGTGTTTGTTTTTGAATTTCGCACAAAGCTACTCGAGGGCTATCTGTGCTAACCGTCCCTAATTTAGCAGTGTAAGACTAGAGGGAAGGCAGCTAGTCATCACCACCCACCGCCAACTTTTGGGCTACTCTTTTACCAACGAATAATGGCATTGATCGTCACATTATAACGCCCCCACGGCTAAAAGGGTGAGCATGTTTGGCGCGACCCTCAGATTACGAATCTTTCCATAATCTCGACAAACTTTTTAAATTTGTCCATTAAATACAAAACGGTTGTTATTTAAAGAACGAATAATTAAAGATCTAAGTTGTTATTTAATTAAGCCATGAACAAGTGACTCCGATTGAAAGAGTTTTTGCAAACAAATGTCAACGGTTTGATCCGAAGGAATGTTTATGAATAAATAACTTGCATCAAAAGGACCCAATAAACATTCATTACGAGGGCGTAGATCTTTTAACTCTTAAACAAATGAAAATGAACCAATAACAATAAATTCATTAAATGTTAATGGATTAAGAACAGGTACAAGGAGTTTAGTTGTTTTATAACTGTGCATTCTGCTTCCAGAAGATATAGGGCGTACAGGTTTGTTTATTTTGAATTTCGTACAAAGGTACATGAAGGTTATCTGCTTTAGTCATCCATAATTTAGTAATGTAAGACTGGAGGGAAGGCAGCTAGCCATCACTACCCACCGCCAACTCTTGGGCTACTCTTTTACCAACGAATTGTGAGATTGACCATCACTTTATAACGCCCCCATAACAGAAAGGACAAACATGTTTGATGTAACGGGGATTCGAATTCGCGATCCTTACATTACGAGTCGAACACCCGAACCAGCTGCCCATGCCTAGTCGGGCGCAATGGATGATTGTGTTTATAAATCTTAGGAAGGCCGTATATTATACCTAGTGGTGCACGCACTGTTTGTAAAGTTGTATTTTGTTGTTTGTTTTTAAGTCCCTAAGGAGGCCTTAAAGTTAGATTAACGTCAGTATATTTTTGCTGTTAGTAACTTTACAGAGCTTAATAATTTATGTATTTTGTAAATGTACGTGACAAACAGTTTTCCATTTTTACATCTAACAATTAAACACTAAATGAATAAAAACTAACAATGTAACACTGTTCTTAAAATCAGTCTCGCTTCTGTTGGCCCACAAGTGGCTCAGCGGTATGTCTGCGGACTTACACGCTAAAATCCAAGTTTCGATACCCGTGGTGGGCAGAGCACAGATAGCCCATTGTGTAGTTTTGTGCTCAATTCAAAACAACAACATCGCTTCTGTTGAACTTTGCCGTGAGATGACTTTTATGCCGGTGTTTTTTTTCACTGGAGTTTTTCCAGCAGGTATTTTTGACATTGATTGTAAGCTGTAACATAATAGTTTCAAATTAAAGTACTTAGGAATAACATTTTTGTTTTGATAAATGATAGAAGATATATCTGTATCTACTTTCTTTATTTTGAAGTCAGATTTCTCCAGCAAAACGGAAAGATAATAATTGTTAAATCAACATGACTCGGCACGTCCAGGTGGATAAGACACTTTCAGACGCTTTGAACTGTGGACAAGGCTGATATTTATGATTACAACAAAGATATATAAATAAGAAATGTAAATTAGTTTAAACATTGATGTAAAACTTAGCATAAACATTATTATAAAATTTAATAACACGATTTATAATTATGCTACGATCTAACACTGAACGTAAATCTTGGCTAAACACATGTACAAAATTATTAAATCTTACAAATATTTTTCATTATGTAGTGAGATTCGGATAATTCATTGCACAGCTTTAAGTTCACAAGCAAACAAATCAACAAAAGTTTAGAATCTTATGTATAGTTCAAGACATAAAATCGAACAATAAAATTTTAAACAGGATAATAGCCCAATTACTTTTAAAATATACAGTTTAATTGTCACAACAATACAAAATTTTATATTATAATTTAAAAGACTCACTAACACTTTCCTTCGGCTATGTTCTTTTCCGAAATCGTAATTCCTTCTGGATTTATTACTGAATTTTAATCGAATTAGTAATTATCGCCCACATATTTCAATGTCGCTTTATTAAATTACGAAAGTTTATTATGGAAATTCTTTCATTATACCTACAGGTATATTCATTATTATATATTTTCAATTTTACATTTTTCCATAAATCGGTATTGTCAGCCTCCATCCCCTCTGGGCAGTGGTAAACTTTCGAATATACAAGGCTAAAATCAGGGGTTCTATTCTCCTCGATGAACACAGTGATATAGTGTTTAGAGTCGTCTAGATTCTGGGTGCAGCAGTATGTGGGTTACTGGAGGTACTCCACATAGCTATGTCGTCGACATACTGTGATATTAACGTGTCGTTGAAGGACGAACGGTATATCGTTGATATAAATGTTGCACAGGACTGGACTAAGTACTGAACAATGGGGTACTCCGGGAGTTAAGTTAGTAGGGATGGAACGTGATTCGTGAATTTTTACCTCAGCTCCACGATTACTAATAAAAGTGGATAACATTAGACAATCCGTGGTGGTAAACCTATGGTGTGTGTTTCAAACCTGAGGCCATTGTGCCAGACTGAATCAGGCTTTCTGAATGTCGAGGAAAGTGACTATTGGATTGTTTGCGGTTGAAATCACGGTAAACGGATTCAATAAGTCCAACAAGATGGTCTGTTGTTTGCCTGTTTTTTTTCCTACCAGCGTTTTGGTTGTTCCTTATTATTTTATTTGATTCCAAATAGTAATTAATTCTGTTGATTATCCCACGAGTTTACGTTGGGTTTTGGGAAGACTAATCGGTCTATAATTACCGTAGTTACTGAGATCGTTATCTTTTTCCATATTTTCGTGTAGTATCTTGATAAGAATACCTGTCTTAGTACTTTCTCTTTAAATATCACTTATTCATCAGACTCAGTATCAAGTGTTTCATTCCGCTGTCACCATTCTCTGGTTTCAAACGCGACTTCTGGACAAACTGCACATGTAGTTCCTTCATTTTCATTTCCATATATAACTCTTTACTTTTGTGGTATACCAGAGAACGTTAAAACTGGTGGGTATTCTCCATTTTACAATATCATGCTGGTTACTTCGTTAAAGAACTGGTTTTAGAAAGATATTGGACTAACTAAATACTATTAGTTACTTAAGAACTCCCCGTCATATCTTCTCCAACATATTGATCCCAGAAGGTCTGGTAAGGAAAGGAGACAGACTTATCTGGATGCATTTTACTGGCTAGGATACCATACCCTACCATGGGAACGTTGGTCCAACCATCATATCTACAATTAAGGATGTTATCATCCCTTCAACGCCCAGTTTAGTGATACATACTTTCTACATCGGCAAAGACTGTACATGGTTCACGAGCGTTCCCCCACATGTGTGTTCCTTTAGGTAGAGATATCACACTCCATACAGATGAATTTGGACACTTTCCGAAGGGTGCTCATCTAAATATATTACTCACTGTTTCCTTAACCAAATCAACGTGAGTTTAGGTGAGATATCGTAATATTTTCTTACACTAACACCTCGACTCACACTTTCCACCCTTCCTCTCCATTTCTGGTACTTCTTTTCTTGGATGTAGCTGCGACAGGAGAATTAGTCACGCTTCTGTTGGTGGAGTACTGGAGTATTGGCTCAAATAAAACATGGGGTAAGTGGGAGTTCAAGACTAGGGCGAGCAAAAACATTTTTGTATATGGAGAGCATCACTGAGCTATCATACGAGAAGAGGTATCTATCGGAAAAAACATTTAACGTGTATGAAAGTGTTAAGTTTTCATAAATTCCCAACGAACCTTCAACAGCCTTTTGTTTCACACCCATAGACAGTGTATTCAAATGTTGTGTGTGTAATCTTGTGTATATATAAATAACTAAAGATAAACTTATATATTGGTCTCTCTGTTTGTGAGTTCCAATGTAAAATTATTTGGCCTTTTTAATACAAAATACTTATCATCATAACTTATCTGTATGTTTTATCTGTAATGCCACATCACAGATATAATGACACATTTAAACAATGTCACAGAAATATATGATTTCATGTTGTTCTACTTTTATGAGGCAGGCTTGTTTAAACAATTCTAACAGACAAGCTTTTAAATCTTCATAATACTTGCATCAAAGCTACATTTCAACATTATTTGATATTTAATATGCAGTTTGATGTCGCCAAGACTTTGTCACATTTGGGAAAGTATGTGATGGTCATGAAAAATAATCATGTACGTGGATTATGAAGATGTGTTCAGATGAAGTACTTTTCAAGAAGTAGATAGTCGTTGAACTTAGTTGAATTAAGAAACAAAGCTACATACATCAACATCAAAACCATTATTAAATTTATTTCTCTATCAGCTATAATACTGACTTCAAGTTAATAATTATCACTTAATGTTTAACATGACAGATATTACTTTCAGTTATATCTTGCTATTTGTTGTTTTACCATTTCAACAACTTTCACTAACACTATATCATTGGTATAACTTCATTAACACTATATTAGAACGGCATGCCAGATGAATAGGGGGCTCGACTACCAATCTTACAGTAGCTGTTTCGAATCCCTGTCACACCAAACATGTTTACCCTTTCAGCCATTGGGGCGTTGTAAAGTGATGGTCAATCTCACTGTTTATTAGTAAAAGAATAGCCAGAGTCCTTGTGTAGGTTTGTCGAAATTCAGAAACAAAAGAAACAAACCTGCTTAGTAATATTTCATGTGTGTAGACGAGTTATGTTATTTTAAAACTTAGAGAGAATCGACTTATTTCTTAGGTTGTTGATAATGTTTACCAAATTTATTATTATTAGGTCTAGATTATTTGTATATTTGTTGTTTTGGTTGTTTTATTTTAATTTTGCCAAAAATACACCAGTGTCATCCACGCTAGCCGTCCCTAATTTACTAGCTTAAGACTGATGGGGAGGACAAAGCTGTCATTACCCACGGCCAGATCTTGGGATACAATTTTACCAACGAATGCTGAGGCTAACCGTACATTATAACGTTCCCACGACCGAAAAGACGAGCATGTTTGGTGTCACGGGGATTCGAACCTGTGATCCTCAGATTAAAAGTCGAGTACCTTAACCACCAGGCTTTGCCGGGACGTTGGACCTGGAATCTAGATCTAATTGTTTATCCACACAATGCTTGTATTCTAACGTTACGCTACATGTACCTTTAGATGGGGTTGGTTGGGTCTGTGTCAAAAAATGTTTTTTTGTTTTTGTAGCTTTTGTAGTTCTAGAATTAATATTCAAGTTGTCCTCCTGTGAGATAGTGGTACATTTTTAGATCTACATTTCTAAAACCAGGGGCTCGATTCCCCTCGGTAGACACAGCAGACAGCCTGATATTCATGATCATTTCACTCTCGGAAAGAAAGTATTTTTACCATGTTAAGAATGTGTATGTAACAACTTCAATCACAACTGTTCGACAAGGGGGCCAGAGCTTGACTATACGTTACACGTGTGTAACAGGAATGTGAGAGTGTTATTCACGTGCAGTCGCCCCAGTATCAACATGGAGACACCGACAAAGATAACCAAAGGTCAGCCTTGTATTTTGTTCAACCAACAGCATCACAATAAACTGGTATTATTACACGATTCAGTTCTAAGTATTCAACTGAAAATAGTGTCTTCGTTATTTTACTAATTTGTTATTATGTTGTGGAATAAACAAAGCTGGTCAGGTGCATGAGGTCTCGTGCATAACCTTTATAAACGCATCAAACCAGTCGCAATGACATCTATAACAGTCTCAGTGCTATTAACATTCATAACAGTCTTGCACTAGCCATTAACAGCCACAAAAAGAGTCAAACCAGTCACACTGACACCTAACATATCAGTTACATTGGCATCTATAACATCTCAGTTGTCATTCTGACACCCAAATTATCTCATACCAGTTATACTGACGTTATATAATCCACACTAGCTCTACTGATGCTCATAATAGTCTCATAACAGTCACATTGACTCTAATTTAAATAATAACCAATAGATGGGGATGCTGTTACCGTTTTATCGATTTCGAAGTGGTTATGTTAAAAATAACATTAAACTTCTGCTTATTGATTCCGAAATAATCTTTTACCAATGAATCATTTGTTATTTCTTGCTGTAAACTTACCATACAAAGCAAAGCATAACTGAAAACTTTCAAATTTTCTAACATATATACATCATGAGTTATTAACAGGTTGTTTGTATACTGAATTTCTTGCGAAGATGTCTCCTTTAATCGTCCTAATTTTTAAAGTGATAGACTAAAGGGAAGGCGACCGGTCAACAACGTTAAAAGGGTTTGGTAAACATGTTTGACGACGGGTGTAAATCCAGTGATCTGCCAGTTACGAGCAAAGCGCTCTAATAGATCATGTCAGGCGTCAGTAACAAGTAAACATTTCCAGTAAAAAAGGTGAGGTTTCGATTACAAGAAAAACTTCTGACTGAACATTTCATGTTTTAAAATTTGTTCGATGAATAAAGGGAGACAAACAGAGACTTGGATAAATACTTCAAATATTACAATATATTATAATCAAACCATAAGATTGAATTGATCAGTCCTAACAAAGAAAATCAAACATATGTTATTCAATTTTACAGATTTTTTGTGTTTTACTGGGTGTGGAAGCTGTAACAAATAATTACAGTAAAATATATCTCTAAAAAACAAATTAAATCACTCAAAGTGGGACACGTCCGGCTGTTCAGGGGTAAGTGTAAGTTCTTACAACGTTAAAAATTGGATTTCAATATTCACGGTGGGCAGACCACATGCTGTAACTTTATATTTAACAACAAACAATCACAGGTGAGACAGATACATAACAAAAGTAAACTTTCTTCCAAGAACATGAAAATTGGTTGTTGTTTTTCAGTTTTCTAAAGTTTTGGTGCATCCCAAGTAGCACAGCAGTATGTCTGTGGACTAGCAACACGAGAAACTGGCTTTCTACTCTGGTGGTGAGCAGAACACAGATAGCCCATAGTGTATGCTTACCTACAAATAGAAGCTGTGTTGATTTTAAAACTTTAGTGAATTAAATTGCCAGATACTAGCTTACAACTGAAAGCATTGAGGAATGGAGGGGTATAAACCTCCTTTACAAACTTTGAGACACAGTAATGGTAGATACCACACAATTATTGTGTTGTTGACACATACAACTCATCTCTACTTCGATTCATAACTTGTTATTGATGTTGACATCCATTGTATTAAACGTTAAGGACAGTTATTGAGACCAACGTGATTCCAAAGGAATCACGTTATTCGCCATGTAAAAGTTCTTTGTCCTGACATTGGCATTGTGGATTGCAGCGTTGTCCTGCTGAAAGATTCAGCCATTTCCACACAAGCGAGGGTTTTCAGTCAATAAGGATGCTCTCTCCAACATGGCAATGTAGCCAGCTGCTGTTTGACGCCCCTGCATAACCTGAAGCTTCGTTGTTCCATGAAAGGAGAAAGCATTCCAGATCATGATGAAACCTACTTCATTGTGTCGTGTTTAAAATGACTCCGGTGGGATATCATTATCGTACCAGTAACGTTGGAAGCCATTTGGACCATCCAGGTTAAATTTTGTCTCATCAGAAAACAAAACCTTTTTCCACTTTTCTACGTCACATGTTTGGTGGTTCTCAGCAAAGTGTGACCGAGCTGTTTCGTGGTGTGGAAGGAGGCTTGGCCTTTGAAAACGTTTACAGATGTTAAAGTTGTTTTTTTTTTCTCGTAGATACCGTCTTATTGTTCTTGAGCCACATTCTGCGTCCGTAAGGGCCTTAATCTGCTTCGACGATCGGTTGGTGTCTTGCCGGACAACCCGTCGAATCATATATATATACGAAAACGGCTCGTTTGGGTTGAAAAATATTTTACATAGAAGAGCGAACAACGTTTCGACCTTCTTAGGTCATCGTCAGGTCACAAAGAAAGAGGTAATTGACCGGAAGGTGAACACATGTTTGAAAGGGGTTGTGTAACTGAGTCTCGGAATGTAGAGGGCGGCGTTAGATGTTTGAATATATAATTTTATTTATTTTATAATATTAATATGGGTATAAAGGCGTTCCTTTATATTGGTTTATTTGGGGTTTAAGTTGTTGTATAAGTAAGGCTTCTTTAATTTTGCGTTTGTTTATGTTTGTTTCTGTATTTAGTATTTGAGTGTATTCTATGGTTATGTTGTGTTTATTTGACTTGCAGTGTTCGAAAACGTGTGAAGGTGACTTTTTATGTTCTTTGAAAAATAGAAGTCGTGGCAGTTATCACATTCGATTCGTCATGCTCAACGCCTGCGAAATTTTCTTGAGCCGACCACATGAAATCCTCGTTCCGTATCCCTCGGGGTCTTTTAAGAGATTTTCAACAGCAGTTTTGCAACGCTCAATCTCACTAGCAATGGCACACTGAGTGAGACCTTGCTTTTGTAGCTCGACAATTCTGCCACGTTCAAACTCTGTCAGCTTTTTAGCCTTTGTTTTGTTTTTACCCAATGTAAAACAGGAGATGTCAGTGGGAAATGTTCTCAACGCTTTTGCTTGAGCATAAATTACTAAATTTCATTTCGTGTTTACCGATTAAAGTTTCGTTTTAATATGGCCTGAAGCTTTTGACCAGCTAGTATTTTGGCTAATTTCATAGCGTTCACATTTTCCATATAAGATGCCAAAAGAGTTTTTTATTTTTGTTTTCCATTTTCTTATTTTCATCTTTCGAAGCTTTACTCAAATAAGTGGTTGAGTCCCACAACGCAAAATGCATATTTTTTCTTTATGTTCGTTGGCCTTAAGATTTACATTAGATACTGCTAGGCGAAAATATTAAAAACTGTAAACGTGATACTTAAAAATAAAACGAGTTTAATGTATTCCTAACATTTGAGCGAGTTTATCATGAAAGTTCATCCTCCTCTATACAAATATCGATTACCTGATGAAAAGAAATTTATTCCCGGTAATATAATACAAATATATCTAATTAAGCACTGGAATATCTCACTATTCGTTGGTAAGAGAGTCGCCCAATAGTTCGCGGTGGTGGTGAAGACTAGCTGCCTTCTCTCTTGTGTTACACATAGCTATCGAGTAGCTTTGCGCAAAATTCAAAACAAACAAGCATAATTAATCAATAAATTTTCCTTTATAATTTAAGATGTTATTATATTTACACTTTATTTTCGATTATAATAGAAATAGAATTCATTTTGTCCATTTTGTAGCTTTGGCTTAAATTTAAACAAAGGAACAAAGTTTTGGTTAAATATACATATTTTTTGTTTCGTTAGAATCCAGTGATCCACAACAAGAGAAAAATTAAGAAAACTGTCTCATTTTCTTCCAATGAAGAAGGTAAAATATATCTTTAAGAGTTTCAGTGAAAATCTGAAACATTTGTGTTATTTGTAGACAAGAGGAAAAACCTCCTTCTCTCACCCTCTCAAATTTACCCCAACTGCAGATCTAAAATACTCTAATTTCCAATAGAAAATGTACGTATCAACAACATTCAAGTTCTTCTAATGGTTATCGTAGTTTAAACACCAAACTGTGGAACGTGAATGCAATGTTGAGTTCTTACACAACTAATGACATTTATAAACATTGTTGTACAGTGTCTATCAAATGTATCTCAGATAAAACAAATACATTATGAGAAGTCTTTTACAAAGAAATACGTATGACCTTCGTCTCTGTTTCATGATTCATTATATTTGTGTCCTCTTTCGTATTTCTAGTGTTTCACGGATATCATTGGTTCTAATACCTTACGGTTAAGCCCACAATGACTACCTTCAGTCATTATATTTTAATTATGTTTGTTGTAAATAGTCTGCTGTGGCCGAATTATCATTATTTTTACTTCTTCTACATACTTAATGTAAACGATATTTTAGATCAAGTTCTGTGTCTCTATTACAGTTTCTTCCATGTCAACATTTAATGCTTGAGTAAATAACATCATTAGGCTAATAAAACAATGAACTGGTATGCAAAGATTTATAAATATAATGAAGTGATCTTAACACATTCGCACGGGATATGTATGTGCCTTGTTAGAGAATAGTAATTTCTGGTGTAGAATGGCAGGATACCAGGGTTTATATATTATTTTTTAAGATTTTGAACTTTAATAAAGTATGTATGGGCTTAATCTGTAGACGGTGTTATACTCTTTAATAAGTTATATTAAGTTTCTAAGTCTTCGTTGTGGGTACAAAGTTGTAATAAAATGTAATTTTGAGTTTCTAAATATAGAGTTTTCTCCCAAGAAAAAAATAAAAAAATGTTTACGTCTTATATACGTAGTTTGATGTCTGTCTGTGTAATTATGTATATAATGATTCATAAATATACCAGTTAGAAGCGTCTTAGAAATGAAATTATTGATGAAAACAATTTTATAATCTTTCTTTTTCAGTTATATTGTCAGACAAAACTTATAAGGTGGAAATCATTGAAACTGTAAAAGTGGACGTACCTGAAAGGTATGTATTTTGAAATAAACCTCACACTCAACTTAAATAGTTCTCCGAGCGTTCTTCTCACAATCAGCAGGACGCAGATTTGAACTCCCGTCATACCAAACACACTTTCAGTTCAGCTGGGGTGAGGGGCTGTTATAATATGATGATCAATCTCATTATTTGCTGGTAAAAGTGTAATCGAGTTTTTAACATTGGGTAGTGTTGATTATATGTCTTCTAGTTTTTCCTAACCCTTCTGGAATGTCTCTGAATAGATTTATACTGATATTTTCAGTTGAAATTACTTACTGGATTTATCTACATTTAGGCTCAAATTTTAGACACTAAGAGACACAACTATTTTTATAACCAAGCGGTGTTTTTATGTTTTTTACCAACATCCGTGTGGCTTGACACTAATTGGATACTTCAACTTTTAACCCATGTTAATATAAAAACAACAATCTGTACTTTAACTACAACTGTTTCCTCCCCACGTGACGTATCAAACCCACTCACGTCACTCTACACCGGAGGATACTAACAATATGATATCAATTCTCAACCGATCTCCGAATACACGGCGGCTCTTTTTTATTATTATTATTGTGGTGTAAGAGAGCCTTTGGTGATCTTCTGTTTAAACCATTTGCACTATTATACTGTAGGGTGTTATCTGTCTGTCCCTCAGTCAGTAAACACTAAAATGATGCCATATAAGCCATATAATTTGTATTGTCTTGGCGTTAGTGTAACGTGCACATGCCATAAATCACGAAGAGAATTATAAACTGTACGATACAACACAACATGACGTATAAACTTGAAAAAATATTTTTCTTACTCTTCATTTTGTTTTTATCTGCTGTTGAAAGAAAACACGTAAGAGGTCGTTTCACCAAATATCTAGTTTATTAATATATTTCGTAGGTTCGAATTTAACGAAAGATAAAAGGATTATGTATTCAACTTATTATTTTGTAGTTAATTCATTACAGGGGAAACAAAACTAACCTAACAAGTATCATGGAATAATATCTCAGAAAATAAGGTAAGAAATAATTTCAAAATACAATAACAACTATTTCTAACTGATGATTATGTCTTACCAAAGGTCGAAAGGATGAAATTATTAAAAGTCAAAATTTACCTAATGTAAAAGTTATTCTTATTGTATTTTAATATTATTTATTCAACCTAGCAGGTTCCTTACGAGATATTAGTGGCCCGACATAGCCAGATGGTTAAGAAACATGACTCGTAATGTGAAGGTTGCTGGTTCGAATCCCTGTCACACCAAACGTTCTTGCCCTTTTATCTGTGGGGCATTATAATGTGATGGTCAATCCCACTATTTGTTAGTAAAATAGGAGCCTAAGAATTGTCAGTGGGTGGTGATAACTAGATGCATTTCCTCTTGTCTTATACTGCTAAATTAGGGGTGGCTAACGCAGATAGCCCTTGAGTTGCTTTGCCCGAAATTCAAAACAAACAAACAAAAACAAACCTTACCATTTAATTAAATTATCCTTAAAGACAATAATATTATAGAATAAGTAAAATTAAAAGTATATGTCAGTGTTAAGTTGCTAAATAAAACCCACACATTACATGAAACATGAACATATACTGTTACACTGATCTAAAACCATTGTATTTATACTTATGGCCTGAAAATAAATACTGAGTACCAAATACCACTGATTTGTTGTTAACACTGTTGCTACAAATACAAATGTTTAAAAACCAATTATTAAAGATATATTTGTATGAAAACGTTTCAAAACAAAATCATTAATAATTATACTATTATTATCTCTTTAGATTTTTTTTTGCCATTCAAGTAAGTCTGACAGAAATGAGATAAGTAACAGTTAACAAAACTGACAAAAATAGAAACTGAAAAATGTTTGTTCTTTGACAGTCATCATCATATTGAAAATACTCGAAAGAAGAGACCAGATATTTCACTGTTAGCTTTTATCGGGTTGAAACATCTTTGTCATCCTCTGCATGGAGATGTTGAGCTGTTGAATCTCAATGTTATGAAATATCTTCTACCAAACATCCTGATATTGACAGTTGCGGGAAGTCAATCTATCCCTGGAGCCCAGCAAATAGTTAAAGATAACGCTGTTAATTTTACTTCTTACCTGATGAAGAAGAATCAAGAAGCTTTATTGAGGGGTGTGAGAGTTCTTTTCTAACACTTGTGTACCAAAGATGTTGATATATCAGACTTTAGATATAAAGTTGCGAAAGCTTGTATAGAGATACTGAAATGTTTTCCTACTGGATCATTTGCTGAAATGGTTGTATGGCTGCATAGATTGGTACGACATGCTAAGGTTAATTATAGGGTTTTTAGCTCGGAAATATTTTTGTTGCAGCTCAATGAACCGAAAAGAACCCAGAAGTAAAACAAAATAATGTCACCAGACAAACAACTTGCCAACAAGATTGAATTCGATCTTCGTTGATTTGAACAACAGCAAGAGGAGGAAAAACAAGAAAAAAGGAACATTGAAAATGCTTTAAGGCAGAGAAACTCCAAGAGAACATCTGAGAAAGGTAACACACCCCAGCCAGTCATTACTCCTGCCGAGCTAGCCACACCATACACTGTTTCCAGAATTCACACACCAAAAAGTAACTTAATGAATTCAGTTAAGAAAACTGTGGAAGCAGTAAAGCTAGTTCCTTCCCAAAGATGATAATCAAGAGCAAAAAGTTCAAGAAACACATGTGATGAAAACGATTCTCCAAATCTATGTGCTAGACAAGAAAATGCACTAAACAGAGTAAAACTGGCTAGTTTTCCAGTTGTTTTGGTAGACAGAATGGATGTTGAGACAGCTCAAGCAAAATTACAAGAAATTAATGTGCATTAGTGTGAAGTAAGGAAGTGAAGAACACTCTCAAACTCCAAACCATCATACTCCAAAGAAAAGTGTTATTTGTTCAGTTTTGAAGAGGGCAATTAGCACACCTTCTGGTGTGATTAGCAACAAAACCTTTCAAAATCCTCTTGATGTCAGTGATATTCCCTTTGTTGAACCAAACTGTGAGAAAACAAAAGACAGATAAGGGAGAAGACAGTTCAACTCCTTTGATTCTTTTCCACTTCCACCTACAGTCTTTAGAAGTCCTTTGTAAGCTTTGAGTGTCGCATTTGAAAACGTGAATTTAATATGAGGAACAAGGAACCCTAGTTTTGATTTTATTGTGTATGTACATATTTCGTGTGAATAGTGTTTAGAATGGGAACACCTTAAAGATGTCTCACTTATTAGGGTTTAAATGGTTTTAAAATTCATGCTGATATTAGATTGTGTATTTTAAAGTGTAATATTTGACTTTATAAAAGTGTAGAGTGAGAGAATTTCTCAGTTTTTAAATAAAATTACTTTGAAAAATTGGTTCTCGGCCTGACCTGAATTTTCAGTTTTGTTTATTTGTACAGATTACCCTCACTCTTTCCCTGCTACTTGTCTCAGATTCCTGTTGCACGTTTCCTCACTTATCGACATATCTCATGTTCTTCTTTTCAAGCCTGTCCTTATTTCTGAATATTTCTCAGGTTTCTTTTTGTTTTGTCTGTAATAGTTCTGATAGTATTCTCCATTCTTTTCATTTTCTTACAGATTTATTTAAGTTATTTGTAATGATTTGTCACTTTCCCCACATAATTTGTTTACTCTCATCATGATTCTTTATCCTATCTTATTTAGTCTTTTAAGTAAAATAGCTTGTTTTTTTCATATAATAATTTTAAGGCTAATTATTCTTGATTTTACGTTGTTTTTAATGGTGTTAAAATATATCACATGTTATGACGTACACACAAGCGTACAAGAAATGTTAAGTACATAATCTGCAGCATATATTTGAAATTATACATTGTAAACAAATTTATTATTTTTCCTTTACAAATCCTCTGATACGAAAGTATTAAAACTGCAAACCAAAAATATATTTCTCATTTTGAATTTTTCATTGATATTCTCAATATGACAAGAGTAGGCGTTTTTTATTAATTACACCACCATCTAAATCGTCAGCTATAGAGCACACAAATAGAATGAAGTACATCTAGTACTCTATATTTACAATTGAAATTTATATATTTTCACAAGTACCGCCAGTAAATCATATAACTTAATAATTGAGATTGAAGATTGATTTCTTGAATGTCGGTGAAGGGATCCAATAGGTTCCTATCGTCCTAGTCAACTACTGTACTGGGTTACTCACTTTATGTGGGAAAGATCAGTGTGAAGTGGAGCACATTGCAAAATTATGTATTGGTATTTTAAATTTACAGATGACGTGCTATCTTAAGAATACAGCTTCCTTTAATTTAATAACGTAATTTTCAATAGAGCCTGAAGTTGTGCATTTGTAAAAAAAACAAAAAAAAACACAATTATAATGCCAAAACGCATGTGTGAAACTGGTAAGAGCGAGATAAGATATCTTCTAAAGCTAAAGAAATTAAATAGAAACCCTTAAAAATGAACTAGAATTGAAGTTGCTCGTTATCATCACTTTTACACGAAGTTAAATCCAAATGATAACTTGGCATTAATATAAATAAAAAAAGATTTAACCTGCTGTAATAAAAATACAAGTTACCAAAATAAAAGTTTAGCGAAACATTGCTAAACGATACAGTAGTCCCCCTCACATACGACCGACCTATCAGCCACAGAAAAAATGTCGTATCTGCGGGGGGTCGTTATTGAGGGGAATCTTCAAAAATTGCTCTGACAGGTAATCCACAGTGATCAACCCAGGCAAAGATTGAAAGAATGCCATCGTAATGAACCTGCTGACATACGCCGATACGGTCGTACCGACATTGTTGGTATTCTGAATATCAGCAGAAAACTTGGACCAATGCATCTGATTGGCTAATATGAATCACGTGACTATTAATTGCGCAATCTTTTACAGTTTTCATTCAGATACAAATCTGCTGGTGTATTTTATTGTTTATAGCAAGTAAACTAGTTCTTTTGTTCAATTCGCGCACACAAGAATAAGAAAGAAACAACAAAGAACAGTTTATTGAATAACCATGAAACAGCAGTAACTGTGAATTAGATGAAAGCCTGATCATGGTCCGGTTTTATGAGCGATGAAATGTAGTGTTGTCACACCAATTCGGCAATCGATAATGACTGCTGATGCAAAAAGTCTTTATAGAGGGGTCGATACCGGGTTTTTTTTTACTAAATAACAGTCGTAAGTCGCATCTACGGGGTGTCGTTGTTGAGGGGTCACATTCAATGCCAAGTCGGTGCGTGCACAGAAAAAAAGTCGTATGTGCGGGGAAGTCGTTCTAGAGGGGTGTCGTATGTGAGGGGGACTACTGTAATAGTATCCTAACTTCAACATTATATATGCAAAAACGGCTCGTTTGGGTTGAGAAAATATTTTAAATAGAAGAACGAACAACGTTTCGAACTTCTTCGGTCATCGTCAGGTTCAGAGGGCCTCATTCAAATAAGTACTAATAAAATCCTCCATCTTACATGATTAAAACAAAAAATAGACTTGGTGTAAATCTAACAGTAACATTTTACGCTCATTCATAATTATAATACGTTACTTTATACCAGACTTGAAAATGTTTTCTCTATGAATTAATACCTCGCATATCCAACTACCAAATGCACGAAAACATCAGCGGAGGCCACGACCAAACTTTTGCTGTTTTTATTATTTCTCTGTGTAAGACTAGTCATTCCCACTAACTCTTGCGCTACTCTTTTACCAACGAATAGTTGAGTTGACCATCACATTATAACGCCCCCACAGCTGAAAAGGCGACCATGTTTGGTGTGAAGGGGATTAGAATCCTCGACCCTCAGATTACAAGTTGAGTGTTTTAACCACCTGACCATGCTTCAAACAATCTCTATTAATACTTTGAAGTACAAAGTTTTACAAGTTAGCTGTCGTTAACTGAGAAGAAATCAGAAATGAAAAATCAGTTATCAATGAATTCACTAAAACCATTAAAGAAATAGTAAACGAAATTCAACATAGCTATGAAAGACGTTGCCTACGTCGATTATGTATTAACACCCGTGACAGGACAGTAGAAACAAACAGAGGAAGAATCCTAATCACAAACCAGAAGAAGTGGATACAAATTGATAACACGAGAATCATTCACCCCGCTTCTAAAAGTTACGATATCTTTACTTTTAAAAGTTTCCAGAGTCAGGATAGAGAAAATATTTCTCAGAAATTTTTAATCTCTGTTTTTGAAAATACTAAGATTATTTAAGGATATGACTTGTAGCTTTATGTAACAATTACTTATGTTACGGATTTTTTAAATGTTTTATATTCTTCGTGGATTAAACGCAACAGAAAAACACAGATAACAGCTTGTATAATTTATTATGCTAAACTGTTAACAAATATAACAGATATAACATAAATTGTATAATAATAGTGACAGATATTAAGTTACGACATTCGAAATTAATTACAAAACAAAATATTAGTTTTAAACTTCAAAATAATAATATCAATATGGAAAAATGAATAATACAAATGAAAATTCAAACACAATACGACATGTTGTCGTTTACAAAATATTTATACATACACATAACACTCTCCCCCTTAAAAGTAAAAAAAAAAGTTTGAACTTGTGAAAACTTTTTTTTTTTTTTGCTTATTTGTCTTTTTAAACCAACTTAAGAGGGTTAAATCCAGTAAATTCTGAAATAACCTCGCGAACTTCAAGCAGTAACAAGGGAACACCCTCAACCCAGTTCTTTGAGTGTTTGTGGCAGTAATTTGGTGGAAACGATCAAGAACACCTTGTGACTCAGGATGGTAGGCACTGGATGAAATTTGATGGACCCTTAATTCATGTATGGCTTGATCAAGTAGCTTGGATATAAAATTTGTGTCTTGATCTGATTGCACAACTTTTGGAATTCCGAACATGGTAAAGGATTTGACAAGAGCCTTGACGATGTTGGGAGAAGTGATTTTTCTCAAAGGGATTGCCTCAGGGAAACGTGTAGAAGCACACATGATCGTCAAGAGGTATTCATTTCCTGCTTTGCTTTTTGGTATTGGGCCAACATAGTCGATAATGACTCTTGAGAATGGTTCTTCAAAGGCAGGAATAGGCTGCAGTGGTGCTTTGGGAATCCCTTGATTTGGTTTTCCAGTGATTTGGCAAGAATGATATGCCTTACAAAAGCTAACAACATCTTGGCGCATCTTTGGCCAATAGAAATGTCGTCGGATACGATCTAAGGTCTTTCTTACGCCTAAGTATCCCGACAATACATGGCCATGAGCAAGACTAAGAATATCATTCTGATAGTATTTTGGAATGACGATTTGGTGAATAACATTCCACTCTTCATCAGCGGCAACGTCAGGAGGTCTGTATTTTCTCATTAAAACACCTGACTTCTTGTAGTAACAAATAGGGACAGTTCCTATTTCGTTTTCATCAACAGCCAGTTGTAGAAGAGAACGAGTTTCAGGATCATTGTCCTGTTCCTCAACAAGTTTGTTTCGATGAAGAGAGTCGAAAAAGGTCTTAGAGTCATCAGTAGAAATTAAAGTTGAGTCAGAAATCTCATCGATGTGAGACATGAATGTATCAGATAAAGAGAAATCCTCTTTGGATTCCTGAGAACGTGTCTGAGAACGAGTAACAGCACAGGCGGGAAAAACATCAGAAAACTCTTCAACGAGTTGCTCTGTACTGGGGCTAATAACAGGTGCTTCAACAACACGAACCTCTGGTACCACCTTACTACCAGCCAAATCATTCCCCAAAAGCATAGACACACCTTCAACAGGCAATGAGGCTTTAATACCCACAGTCACCGGGCCTGAAACTAAGTCCGAATGTAAATCCAATCTATGAAGAGGAATAGAAACGACGCCACCTTCTACACCAGAAATGAGCACACTTGCCCCAACGGATGACTTTTCAGAAAACGGAAGTACACTTTCCAAAATCAAACTCTGAAAAGCTCCAGTATCCCGCAGGATTTTAATTGGTTGTAGACGCGAATCGCCAACAAAAGAAACAAAACCTTCAGTCATGAAAGGCTTAAATTTGTCCTCAACAATATCTTCAGGTACATCAATAATATTGGGCTTAGAATCCACAGTGGACTGGAAAGGGTCAAAATCATTGGGAACCAATGATGTATCAAACAAGGGCGATATGAAACTATTGGGTGATGGCTTGTTTTTAAGCTTATAGCACTCAGAAATCAGATGGCCAGGTTTCCTACAATAAGCACATGTTCTGGATGAGAATGACACGTTTTTAGTAGATGATGAGCTTATAGAATAAGATGGAGTCTTCGTTTGAGAATTAGAAGTTTGCTCTTTTTTGTCTCTGTCGACATTTGTATAATATTTGAATGAGCTATTGGGTTTCTTTGCTGTGTAATCTGTTTTGCTTTTGTATGAGAAATCTTTGTGAGTCAAAGCATACTCGTCTGCCAAGACAGCAGCATCATGAATTTTGGAAGCTTTTTGTTCATCAATATACGTTTTTAGCTCTACGGGAATACATCTTTTAAATTCTTCGACTAACATTAGTTCTCTGAGTTTTGTATAATCATCTTTAATTTCTTTGGAATCACACCACCTGTCGAATAGAGTTTCTTTTTCACGAGCAAATTCGACATAAGTTTGGCTGTCAAACTTTTTGTAACCACGAAATTTTTGTCTATATGCCTCAGGTACCAATTCATAAGCATTCAAAATGCATTTTTTGACGTGCTCGTAATCATAACTTTGCTCGGCTGTGAGTTTGGAAAATACTTCCTGGGCTTTACCCTTGAGAACACTCTGAAGTAATACTGTCCAATATTCGGTAGGCCATTTTAGCCTAAGGGCCAATTTTTCAAATTGCTGAAAATATTTGTCTACAGCTTTTTCATTGAATGGAGGTACTAAACGAATTTGTTTGGAAGCATCAAAATTATCCAACCGCATTTGGACAACCTTTTCTTCTGTCTGTGCCTTTCTCATACTGATTTCTTTATCCGCTTTAATGCGTTCCATTTGTATTTCGGCATCAAGGCGTTTGCTTTCAATTTCTAAACGAAATTTCATTTCTATTTCCATTCTTTTTAATTCAAAATCTGGGTCAAAATGAGGGGCAGGCAATTGTTGTACAACCTTTTGAGGTAAAACTTTTTGGCTGACCAAATGTTCAACAATAATTTGTTTAATATCTGTTTTCTTCATTGCTTGCTTAACTTCTAAATTAAAATGTTTACCAACATCAAGCAATTCAGATTTTTTTAATTCACTGATTAATTCAAAAGAGGGATTCTGATTAAATTCGTTTATAAAATCTTCAAGTTGGAATGCCATTTTGAATATACAAGCTGTCTATCTGTATAGAATATAAATCTTATTTTATAATAAAATTAAAGTTTGTTCGATATCCCGGACGAGCCCCCAATTTTCTGTTACGGATTTTTTAAATGTTTTATATTCTTCGTGGATTAAACGCAACAGAAAAACACAGATAACAGCTTGTATAATTTATTATGCTAAACTGTTAACAAATATAACAGATATAACATAAATTGTATAATAATAGTGACAGATATTAAGTTACGACATTCGAAATTAATTACAAAACAAAATATTAGTTTTAAACTTCAAAATAATAATATCAATATGGAAAAATGAATAATACAAATGAAAATTCAAACACAATACGACATGTTGTCGTTTACAAAATATTTATACATACACATAACACTTATTTGATAGCATGAATCCATTTTAAAACCCATACAAGTTCAAATTACACAAAAGTAAAAAGAATTTAAAGAAAAATGTAATTAAACATACAACTTTGATAATGATAAGTGAATTTTTTTGTAATCAGTGTAACTCAATGACGAGTGGTAAATCAGGTTTCAAGTTTTTATCATTTTAAACAGCTTGTCTGGATGAATAATTCGCAACAATAAGTGAATGGCACCAATTTTAAATATTCTAGAAATGTCAATAAAAATATAGTTGTGTGATCAAAAACACCATCCATACAATACTCACCACAACTCTTGTTTTCTTTTATCTTTTTTAATGGTCACAATTTATTGATGAGGTTTGGATTTCATTGAAACAGATATTTCAAGGTGACTGTTGATAAATCACTTGTTTTCAGATACTTTACTTAATATTTTAAACAGCTTGGTTGACTGAATGATTCACAAAAATGAATTAGTTTGTTTGTTTGTTTTGGAATTTCCCACAAAGCTACTCGAGAGCTATCTGTGCTAGCCGTCCCTTAGCAGTGTAAGACTAGAGGGAAGGCAGCTAGTCATCACCACCCACCGCCAATTCTTGGGCTACTCTTTTACAAACGAATAGTGGGATTGACCGTCACATCATAACGCCCCCACAGCTGGGAGGGCGAGCCTGTTTAGCGCGACTCGGATGCGAACCCGAGATCCTCAGATTACGAGCACATGCCTTAACGCGCTCGGCCATGCCGGGCCGAATGAATTAGTAACATTAATGATACATATTATTTACATTCCTGTATAAATGTAGGATTACCGGAGAAATAATATACATTTAAAAACAACGTATATGTACTATCAAGATGATTTTTAAACTCTAAGTCAGTTTACTAACATTATATTTACTGCGGTATGTCTGCGGACTCTCACCGCTAGAACAGTAGAACTGATGTAGTGAGGGGTGAAGAAGAATATGATGAAATACGTTTTAGACGTACTCTTTAGACTGTATAATAATATGTGAATTTCATTACCAAAAGAGCTGTTCTGAACTGTATTCTCACCGAGAGCAAAGCGCAGAATGCCCACTGTATGGAATTGTACTTAATTCAGAAATCTACACTACAAAATAAAATAATTGTGAAAAAAAATTAATTACTAGAGTAATTGAATTTTTTAAATACTTATT
>MU033966.1:33683-49576 GCA_011833715.1 Carcinoscorpius rotundicauda
TACACTGATCATATATTACTGATAGTCAATACACTGATCAATATTACTGATAGTCAATACACTGATCATATATTACTGATAGTCAATACACTGATCATATATTACTGATAGTCAATACACTGATCATATATTACTGATAGTCAATACACTGATCATATATTACTGATAGTCAATACACTGATCATATATTACTGATAGTCAATACACTGATCATATATTACTGCAGCAGTAATTTGGTTTGTCGACATATTAGATACCCAGAGCTCTCATAAATGTTAACAAATGATCTTAATGTAAGGCTCAGGAAAAAGAGGAAAAATACCAAAGCTGCAGGAATATTCTTCTATGACATCATATGTTTATTCTGGTTTATCAAGTGCAGTATGTAATAATTGATTGAAATCCAAATTATTTATCAGATAAAAATTCATCTTAATAAAAAAATATAAAATTTAATTTTTTTATGTTTGAAAAGAAAGATATAAACCCTTAACAGAATTAGATTTATCCCCATTAATTTTCTAAAAGGTACAACTGAAGATTGCCATTTACACTCTTAAAACACTTCAGTTGTTTAACACTAATAATACAAACACAGAAAACTGTAAGTTGATTTAAAAGACCTTTACATTTCACGTTTTTAGAAGATAATAGATAAAAAATAAACTAAATTACCTTCATCTCTCAAGTCTACGTAAATACTCTTCTTTTCACTCTTTTTTTCAACATCATCGTCGGGAAACTTCCATTTGTCACCTTTCTTATACTGTCCTTACTTATAAAACACATAGTACAGATTTAGGATCAGTTCCTGAAATTAAAATAGTTATATCACCTTTTTGTACACCTCCCAGTGGCTCAGTTGTATGTCTGCGGACTTACAACGCTAAAAACTGGGTTTCGATACCCGTGGTGGGCAGAGCACAGATAGCCCATTGCGTAACTTTGTGCTTAATTCAAAACAACAACAAATACATATATAATACGATTATTAATAAAAATGGTAACAGAAGTCCAAATCTTAAATAATTAGCGGGTTAACGATGACCGACGGTCATGCATATTTTGTTCTGTAATGCGCTGAACTTTCGTCACCTGCGTAAAACAAACAACTTTCTGAGCAAATTCAATGTTTCATAATCTCTCATCTGGGTTATGACCACTCCTCAAACCATCAAGACAAAATATATAAACACATGAATCGTTGTAGGATTTATCATTGTTACAGCGTTCTCTCTACCCAAATAAACTTCATCCAAAATATCTCACTAGCCTTGTTCGCCTACGTAAGTAAAGTTAAACACGAATGAGAAATAGCCCGAAAAAATAGGATCCGCATACAGAAACAAAATGCTTGAAAATATAGATCGCGTTAACCAATTAAAATCTCTCTTACATCAAATTATCTTATTGTCGTTAATGATTCGACAGTTAAAAATGATAAAACTGATGTTCTGTCCCAGTACTATTTATCATTTTTTATAAGTCAGGATTTACCAAACTGACAATTCATAATTCTAACAAATGAATAATAATGGTTATATTGAATGTTGTTCAAGTGTTTTTGGTATAAAAAATAATAACAATACACTGAATCTTTTTCTCTTTTTTGCTCCGACATGAAAGGAAGGTTCAATAATTGATGGTGGGTTTTATTCACTAAATAAAATATGTTTGTGTGTGGGTTTAATCTCAACAAGGGGGTATCTGCGACAGGCTCACAATAGCTATTCTACAAACTTTATTTTTTAGCTCAAAAAGTAAAACTCAATAAAGAGAAATTTAAAAACGTTAAGATAAAATATTTTCAAATACGATGTAAAACGCTTAATCCGTTTGCTATTTGTAAACCAATTAATGATTCGAGTAACTTTTACTCAAGTTTGAAACAAAAGAAAATGCCGATTGGTACAAGATTAAATAGCGTCTAAACTAGCTTTGTCTTGATATCTGTTTTGTTTTTGAATTTCGGGCAAAATTACTTGAGGGCTATCTGCGCTAGCCGTCCCTAATTTAGCAGTATAAGACAAGAGGGAATGCATCTAGTTATCACCACCCACTGACAACTCTTGGGCTCCTATTTTACTAAAAAATAGTGGGATTGACCATCACATTATAATGCCCCATAGATAAAAGGGCGAGAACGTTTGGTGTGACAGGGATTTGAACCGGCAACCTTCAGATTACGAGTCACGCTTCTTAACCATCTGGCTATGTCGGGCCTCTAATATCTGGTAACGAACCTGTTCGGTTGAACAAATAATACTAAAATACAATTACAGTAACTTTTACATAAGGTAAATTTTGACTTTTAATAATTTCATCCTTTCGAACTTTGGTAAGACATAATCATCAGTTAGAAATAGTTGTTATTGTATTTTGAAATTATTTCTTACCTTATTTTCTGAGATATTATACCATGATACTTAGGTTAGTTTTGTTTTCCTTGTAATGAATTAACTACAAAATAATAAGTTGAATACAAAATCCTTTTATCTTTCGTTAAATTCGAACCTACCACATATATTAATAAACTAGATATTTGGTGAAACGACCTCTTACGTGTTTTCTTTCAACAGCAGATAAAAGCAAAATGAAGAGTAAGAAAAATATTTTTTCAAGTTCATACGTCATGCTGTGTTGTATCGTACAGTTTATAATTCTCTTCGTGATTTATGGCATGTGCACGTTACACTAACGTAAAGACAGCACAAATTATATGGCTTATATGGCATCATTTTAGTGTTTACTGACTGAGGGACAGACAGATGACACCGTACAGTATAATAGTGCAAATGGTTTAAACAGAAGATCACTAAAGGCTCTCTTACACCGCAATAATAATAAAAAAAGAGCCGTCGTGTATTCGGAGAGCGTTGAGAATTGATATCATATTGTTAGTATCCTCCGGTGTAGAGTGACATGAGTGGGTTTGATACGTCACGTGGGAAGGAAAAAGTTGTAGTTAAAGTACAAATTGTTCTTTTTATATTAACATGGGGTAAAAGTTAAAGTATCCAATTAGTGTCAAGCCACACGGATGTTGGTAAAAAACATAAAAACATCGCATGGTTATAAAAATAGTTGTGTCTTAGTGTCTAAAATTTGAGCCAAAATGTAGATAAATCCAGTAAGTAATTTCAACTGAAAATATTAGTATAAATCTATTCAGAGACATTCCAGAAGGGTTAGGAAAAACTAGAAGACATATAATCAACACTACCCAATGTTAACAACTGGGATACACTTTTACCAACAAATATGAGACTGATCATCATATTATAACAGCCCCCCCACCCCAGCTGAACTGAAAGTGAGTTTGGTATGACGGGAGTTCAAATCTGCGTCCTGCTGATTGTGAGAAGAACGCTCGGAGAACTATTTAAGTTGAGTGTGAGGTTTATTTCAAAATACATACCTTTCAGGTACGTCCATTTTTACAGTTTCAATTATTTCCACCTTATAAGTTTTATCTGACAATATAACTGAAAAAGAAAGATTATAAAATTGTTTTCATCAATAACTTCATTTCTAAGACGCTTCTAACTGGTATATTTATGAATCATTATGTACATAATACATAGACATCAAAATACGTATATAAGACGTAAACATTTTTTTTTTTTTTCTTGGGAGAAAACTCTATATTTAGAAACTCAAAATTACATTTTATTACAATTTTGTACCCACAACGAAGACTTAAAAACTTAATATAACTTATTAAAGAGTACAACACCGTCTACAGATTAAGCCCATACATAATAGATAGGCCTTTATTAAAGTTCAAAATCTTAAAAAATAATACATAAACCCTGGTATCCTGCCAACATTCCATTCTACACTAGAAATTACTATTATCTAGCAAGTATCCCGTGCGAATGTATTAAGATCACTTCGTTATATTTATAAATCTTTACATACCAGTTCATTGTTTTATTAGCCTAATGATGTTATTTACTCAAGCATTAAATGTTGACATGGAAGAAACTGTAATAGAGACACAAAACTTGATCTAAAACATCGTTTATATTAAGTATGTACAAGAAGTAAAAATAATGATAATTCGGCCACAGCAGACTATTTACAACAAATATAATTAAAATATAATGAATGAAGACAGTCATTGTGGGCTTAACCGTATGGTATTAGAACCAATGATATCCGTGAAACACTGGAAATACAAAAGGGGAAACAAATACAATGAATCATGAAACAGAGACGAAGGTCATACGTATTTCTTTGTAAAAGACTTCTCATAATATATTTGTTTTATCTGAGATACACTTGATAGACACTGTACAACAATGTTTATAAATGTCATTAGTTGTGTAAGAACTCAACATTGTATTCACGTTTCACAGTTTGGTGTTTAAACTACGATAACCATCAGAAGAACATGAATGTTGTTGATACGTACATCTTCTATTGGAAAATAGTGTATTTTAGATCTGCAGTTGGGGTAAATTTGAGAGGGTGAGAGAAGGAGGTTTTTCCTCTTGTCTACAAATAACACAAATGTTTCAGATTTTCACTGAAACTCTTAAAGATATATTTTACCTTCTTCATTGGAAGAAAATGAGACACTTTTCCTAATTTTTCTCTCGTTTAGGATCATTGGATTCTAATGAAACAAAAAATATGTATATTTAACCAAAACTTTGTTCCTTTGTTTAAATTTAAGCCAAAGCTACAAAATGGGCAAAATGAATTCTATTTCTATTATAATCGAAAATAAAGTGTAAATATAATAACATCTTAAATTATAAAGGAAAATTTATTGATTAATTATGCTTGTTTGTTTTGAATTTTGCGCAAAGCTACTCGATGGCTATGTGTAACACTAGAGAGAAGGCAGCTAGTCTTCACCACCACCGCCAACTATTGGGCTACTCTCTTACCAACGAATAGTGAGATATTCCAGTGCTTAATTAGATATATTTGTATTATATTTACCAGGAATAAATTTCTTTTCATCAGATAATCGATATTTGTATAGAGGAGGATGAACTTTGATGATAAACTAACCTAAATGTTAGGAATACAATGACCTCATTTTATTTTTAAGTATCACGTTTGTAGTTTTTAATATTTTCGTCTAACAATATCTAATGTAAATCTTAAGGCCAACGAACATAAAGAAAAAATATGCATTTTGCGTTGTTGGACTCAACCACTTATTTGAGTAAAGCTTCGAAAGGTGAAAATAAGAAAATGGAAAACAAAAATAAAAAACTCTTTTGGCATCTAATATGGAAAATGTGAACGCTATGAAATTAGCCTAAATACTAGCTGGTCAAAAGCTTCAGGCCATATTAAAACGAAACTTTAATCGGTAAACACGAAATGAAATTTAGTAATTTATGCTCAAGCAAAAGCGTTGAGAACATTTCCCACTGACATCTCCTGTTTTACATTGGGTAAAAACAAAACAAAGGCTAAAAAGCTGACAGAGTTTGAACGTGGCAGAATTGTCGAGCTGCAAAACCAAGGTCTCTCTCAACGTGCCATTGCTAGTGAGATTGAGCGTTGCAAAACTGCTGTTGAAAATTTCTTAAAAGACCCCGAGGGATACGGAACGAGGATTTCATGTGGTCGGTTCAAGAAAATTTCGCAGGCGTTGAGCATGACGAATCGAATGTGATGACTGCCACGACTTCTATTTTTCAAAGAACATAAAAAGTCACCTTCACACGTTTTCGAACACTGCAAGTCAAATGAACACAACATAACCATAGAAAACACTCAAATACTAAATACAGAAACAAACATAAACAAACGCAAAATTAAAGAAGACTTACTTAAACAACAACTTAAACCCCAAATAAACCAATATAAAGGAACGCCTTTATACCCATATTAATATTATAAAATAAATAAAATTATATATTCAAACATCTAACGCCGCCCTCTACATTCCGAGACTCAGTTACACAACCCCTTTCAAACGTGTTCAGCTTTCGGTCAATTACCTCTTTCTTTATGACCTGACGATGACCTAAGAAGGTCGAAACGTTGTTTGCTCTTCTATGTAAAATATTTTTCAACCCAAACGAGCCGTTTTCGTATATATATATATATGATTCGACGGGTTGTCCGCCAAGACACCAACCGATCGTTGAAGCAAATTAAGGCCCTTACGGATGCAGAATGTGGCTCAAGAACAATAAGACGGTATCTACGAGAAAAAAACAACAACTTTAACATCTGTAAACGTTTTCAAAGGCCAAGCCTCCTTCCACACCACGAAACAGCTCGGTTACACTTTGCTGAGAACCACCAAACATGGGACGTAGAAAAGTGGGAAAAGGTTTTTTTTTCTGATGAGACAAAATTTAACCTGGATGGTCCAAATGGCTTCCAACGTTACTGGTACGATACAACAGCTGGCTACATTGCCATGTTGGAGAGAGCATCCTTATTGACTGAAGACCCTCGCTTGTGTGGAAATGGCTGAATCTTTCAGCAGGACAACGCTGCAATCCACAATGCCAATGTCAGGACAAAGAACTTTTACATGGCGAATAACGTGATTTTTTTGGACTATTCAGGGTGTTCTCCCGATTTGAACCCTATTGAAAATGTTTGGAAGTGGATGGCAAGAGAAGTCTATAGAAATGGACGTCAATTCGATTCAGTGTTTGATCGTCGTGAAGCCATCTTCACTATTTGGAATTACATTCCAGTCAGCCTTCTGCAAACGCTTATTTCGACCATGCCAAAGCGAATGTTTGCAATTATTCGCAATGACGGCTGTGAAACTTACTTGTGAGACCTTTGTTGGACATTTCCTACACTGTTTAGGAGTACTTTTTTGTATGGTCTTTAACTTTTGACCAGCTAGTATTTAAACTAATTTCATTGTGTTCACATTTTCCCTATTAAATGCTAAAAGTTCCCCCCCCTTCTTTATTTTCATCTTTCGAAGCTCTACTCAAATAAGTGATTGAGCCTAACAACGCAAAATGCCCATTTTTTCCTTATGTTCATTGGCCTTATGATTTTGGCCAGCAGTGTGTGTATACAGATAACATAACTTTGTGTACGTGACAACCTAAGAAAAAAATCGTTAACCACCTGATCCATCAAAACTTGTAACTTAGTTATAATTCATACACTTCAGACTGTAAAACACATTTGTTTATTTTTGTTGATTTTTAAAACATAATAAAATCATTTTAAATATAATAGATTAGTACGTTAAAGAACTTAATCTTTAATGTCAAAGAATCAAACTTAAAGTAAATTTGAATTTATTTCAGAAGAGTGGACTGTGTATTCAAATTACAATATACTTTTAATGTACATAACTATATATTTCAAGTGTAATATAAATGCAACATGAAAAAAATGTTTATTTCAAGTGTAAGTATAATTATGAGTAATTAGGTTTATCCGGGGTTCACTGTCTTGTTGATCTATATTTTATGTATCAGTAGATTTGCTGTTTAATTATGTGCACAAACAGAATATTTTTATGTTTCTCTTATCAGCGTGACTTAGGAATTAAAATAGGTTCGCAGTTCGAATCATGTTGCTGTAAATTTACTCTCTTGATTTTTCAGGCTGAGAGTTCGGTGAAATCATGTAATTCGATTACAGTCGCTCAAACGTTTGTAGCAGATGGTGTTCACCAGCTACTTTCTAGTCTACCACTGGAAAATTAAGGATGAACAACACAGATATCTCTTTTAATCGTTTTGTTTTCGTTCAAAGCGAAAGTTATATTCACTATTTGTCCTGATTTTAAATATGTAGAAATAGACATGGATTTGTTTGTTTTTGAATTTGACCCAAAGCTACACGAGGGTTAGCTGTATTCGCCGTTCCTAAGTTACTAGTGTAAGACTAGTAGAAAGGAAGGCAGCTAGTCAACAACAACCACAGCTAATTCTGGGGCTACTGTTTAATCAATGAAAAGTGGGATCGATCATCATTTTATAACGCCCCCATAGCTGAAAGAGCGAGCGTATTTGGTAAGAGGAAGATTCGAACCAGCGACCCTCAGTTTACGAGACGAGCGTCCTAACCACCCGGCCCGAACTAGACATCGCCTACTTTTGATTTATACATGGTAAGAATAATCGTCACAGTATAATAATAACAAAGCGATAACCTTTGAAACAAATGGAAGTTCTAGTACCTCATACACTATGTTGTGTTCGTTTGGGAAAGTCAGAGGTTCCTATAACAACAGATGTTTTATTTAAACGGGATTTTAAAGGGTTGGTAACTTCCATCTGCTTTCTTTTCCCTGATGATATATCTGAAAAAGAAAGATTATAAAATTCTTGTCATTAATAACTTCATTTCTAAGATACTTTTAACTGATATATTTCCGAATCACTATACACACAAGCAGATCAAGATACGTATATAAGACGTGAAGTAACATTTTTTTTTCTTTTTAGGGAGAAAACCCTACCTTTAGAAACTCGGTATTACATTTTATTACAACTTTGTATCCACAAAGAAGACTTAGAAACTTAATAGAACTAATTAAAAAATGTAACACCGTCTACAGGTTAAGCCTATACATAATAGATGGGCTTTTTAATAAAGTTCAAAACCTTAAAAAATAATATTTAAACCCTGATCTCCAATCAACATTCCATTCCACACCAGAAATTACTATTCTCTAGAATAATTTGAACATTGACATTAAACGTTGAAAAAAAATAAACACCTTATTACCTAACCCTGAATAACTTCTACTACAGGAATAAAACAAGGCACATACATAGTATCCAATGCGAATGTGTTAAGATCACTTCGTTATACTTATAAATCTTTGCATGCCAGTTCATTGTTGTATCAGCCTCATGATGTTATTTACTGAAGCATTAAATGTTGACATGAAAGAAACTAATAGAGACACAGAACTTGATCTAAAATATCGTTTACATTAAGTGTGTAGAAGAAGAAAAATAATGATAATTCGGCCATAGCAGACTATTTACAATAAACATAATTAAAATATAATGAGTGAAGGTAGTCATTGTGGGCTTAGCCGTAAGGTATTAGAACCAATGATATCCGTGAAACACTGGAAATACGACAGAATACACAAATATAATGAATCAGAAACAGAGACGAAGGTCAAACGTATTTCTTTGTAAGGGACTTTTCACAATGTATTTGTTTTATCTGAGATACACTTGTTAGACACTGTACAACAATGTTTATAAATGTCATTAGTTGTGTAAGAACTCAACATTGTATTCACGTTTCACAGTTTGGTGTTTAAACTACGATAACCATCAGAAGAACATGAATGTTGTTGATACGTACATCTTCTGTAAGAAAACAGTGTATTTTAGATCTGCAGTTGGGGTAAATTTGAGAGGGGGAGAGGAAAAAGTTTTTCTTCTGGTCTACAGATAATACAAATGTTTCAGAAAGATAAACACTGAAACTTTTAAAGATATATTTTACCTTTTTCGCTGAAACATGTAGGGTCAGAGTTCTCAATTTCAGACACTGAAGTCATCGGTTTCGTGTTATTCTAATGAAACAAAAAATATGTATATTTAACCAAAACTTTGTTCGTTTGTTTAAATTTAAGCCAAAGTTACACAATGGGCTGTTTGTGCTCTGCTTATTACAGGTATCGAAACCAAGTTTCTAACGTTGTAACTCCTCATATTTGTCATTGTGCCACTGGATACACACCCAAAACATAAAAAAGACTCTCTCGTGAATACGAATAAGAAAATATTGGAATATCTAGCTTTTATTTCCTTTTTATTATTAACTTCTACTGGTATCGTAACTTCAAAGCTCGCTCTTCAGGAAATAGTTTTGCTAAGAAACTTTAAGAGAAAAATATACAAATACTGCTTTTCAAGTGATATAATATAATAATACAAACAACAATATTCAGTAAATCTGAAATAATAGAAAATTCGTTTTTCAGAAACTAATAATTTTTGCTTTCAAACTAAATTTTTCTCTCCAGTGGTAAATCTGAAAGGTTATATTATTGAAATTGAGTTTCTTTACCACTGGTGGGACAGCACAAATGGCCAGTTGTGTTGCTTAAAATTTCATAAAAACAAACAAAAGTAAAACTACATTTCTAATTTCATTTCATAATCTTCTAACATAAATATTACTTCATGGAACCTTGAACTCAATACTTTGTTAATACTGACGTCATCATTTTTTGTTGTTTCGCTGTTTGTTTCTTTTAGATGTTCCACGGATCCAGTTTGTTCCGCGGATCCTTTCCAAATTAAAATGCTGAAAGAAAAAGATGTAGCTCTGATAAATATCTCTATATTTACAGACATCAGTGTGTGTGTTTTCTTATGGCAAAGACACATCGGGTTATCTGCTGAGCCCAACGAGGAGAATCGAACCGTTGATTTTAGCGTTGTAAGTCGGAGACATGCCGTTGTATTAGCGAGGGGCAGTAGATATACATTTATATTGAAAATAACATGAGCTAAACGGCAAATAACAACAATTGTAATGTAACCTGTTAAACTTTCGTGTCATTATAATATTACAGTAGTATATTAATACAGTGGATAATTGGCAGGTTTAACTGAAAGGATTCTTGTTCTATTAAATCAACATAAGAAAGGTTCATTATAGGAGAACAATTTTAAATTGGATTCTAGATCAGCGTAAGAGAGGAAGAAATAAAAATGAAAACACCAATTTTATTGTAAATTAGTTGATTGACTATTACGTAAAACTTACACCAACAATTAGTATTTAAATGTAAATTATTTTGTCTGCTGTAAGTGCCAGTTAAGAAATTCGAGTTTAATTATATAGTTTTAAACTACACACCTTCCTGGGTCGTAAGTCGTTTTCAAGTTAGAAACATTTAATCATGATAAGAATCGTAAATACCATTACAAACATTCATAATAAGAAATCAGTTTAAAAATCATGATAATAAACATGAAATAGATTGAAGTATTTCTAAACTGTTAGATTGTTCAACCAATTAGCTGTAAACTAGAAGATTAATAACATTACAGTTAGAAGTTCGATCTAGTTGGATGGTTTTACATCTGACTAACAACAAATTCTACCAATAGAAACTTTGTGCTTACCATAATAAAAGTACCACAAGTGGTATTCCCACTGTGACAAATACAAATGAAAATGAAAATAACATTACTGTCATGGGAGCTGAAATGAAAACAATAATATAATTGTTTAACACTTTTATTGTTAATGAATAGTGATTTTCATATAAAGTGTTGATAGACTAATCTGTTCAGAAAACAAGTATTTTGTAATAAAGACATTTCAGATTCCACCAGTTTGGTTATATTTAACTACAGCCACCACACTTTAAATCCTGTGTATATAGAGAACGTATCATTCAAATCTTTACGAATGATAAACGTATTTTTAAACAACAGACAAAAAATTTTGAAAAAATGAGGAAAAATCGATTATGAAAAATAAAATAAAAGTGACAATAAGTTTAACAAATCAAAGAGAAAATATAAAATTAAACGTTACTGAACATATAAACTAAAACTAGTGAAACCCCTTTAAAAAAACATAAAATCCAATCAAAGATATTAAGCCTAATTATCCTGCTTCATAAAGGTTCATAGAAAAGTATCGAATTTTCTCCCTTACTAAATAAACAACATGAGGATATTTCCTGTCAAATACATTATTTTCAACATGAACTTAGGAACTTTAAATATTTGAAGTAAACTAAGTTTGGAAACAGAAACAGAAAATACTGCAGGATTCGAAGATTGAAAAAAAATCAAGTAAAATCACAGTAATAAAAAAACGAATCTGAGAAACTAAAGTAAAACTATTTGTTTTTAAAAAAGGTTGAACTGAAATAAAATAAAGGAGACACTTAACTGGTATATCAGGGTCTTAGTGAATTATGAGGGGACATTAGAATCATATGGCAAATCGTGTTTATTATATACTTCTTGAGAATAAAACAAACTCTTTTAGGTTATGTTATTCATTTATGTTTTCATTGGCCCGGCATGGCCAAGCATGTTAAGGATACTCTTTTACCAACGACTTTAACTATCACATTAAAACACTCCCACGGCTGAAAGGGGGAGCATGTTTAGCGCGACGTGGATGCGAACCTGCAACCCTCAGATTACGAGTTGCACGCCTTAACATGCTTGGCCATGCTGGGCCGATGATTGTTGATAATTTGGGTTGAAAAGATTGATGAGTTTAACATGGAACTTGTCAGTATGTGTCTGGCAGGCGTGTTAGCTGAAAAAGTGAAGGCAAATTCGACGCCTGATTGAAGAAGAAGCAAGAAGTAGGTAGACAAATAAAATATCAACAGCATATCAAACTCAAAGGGGCCCATCCTGAATGAGATACTTTGTTCTAGAACATTTATACAGAGACCCTGTGTTCACAAGGTAGCGAGATAATTACTTCTCGGCACAATAACAGTTCTGGTTGCAGCTTATTTTACAGCCACACGAAACTGATTGGTTTATTTTCTGTTGAGATGTGTGCTGGCAGTGATGGGAGGTAACTGGTCGTCTATATGGCCATTGAGAAGAGAAATTGATTGTTTGGTAAAATGTACACTTTTGTAAATAAGTGTAGCAAAATCAGCTCACTACAAGTGTTACATAAAAATATTCTGTATTGGATGAATAGCTTTAAAAGTTTTGTCTTGTTTGTGAGGAATATCTTTGTTCTATCTTCTAACAGATCAGTTTCAGGTATTTACATGTTGTTATTATAAACGCCGGCCTGGCATGTCCGAGCGCGTTAAGGCGTGCGCTCGTAATCCGAGGGTCGCGCTAAAACATGCTCGCCCTCCCAGCCGTAGGGGTGCATAATGTGACGGTCAATCCCACTATTCGTTGGTAAAAGAGTAGCCCAAGAGTTGGCGGTGGGTGGTGATGACTAGCTGCCTTCTCTCTAGTCTTACACTGCTAAATTAGGGACGGCTAGCACAGATAGCCCTCGAGTAGCTTTGTGCGAAATTCCAAAACAAACAAACAAGTTATTATGGACACTGCTTGAGATAGGAACTCGTCAGTGATGGAAAGTGGACCATCTTCCTCTGCAAAATTTTCGAGTGCGTCAATCTTAATCTTTTACTTACTTTCAGTCTCCCTTTCCTACTTATAAAATGTAGATAGTTTATACTGTCTTGTCCACTCAGATTATAGTTCAATAGAAGTGGCCGACATGTTGAAAAACTAGTTTCAAAACGTAATCAAATTATATATGAATAGAGTGTGTCTTTTTAGTAAGATCTGACATCAGCTCGGAGTACTTCAGTTGTGTATTAAAGTGTGCCCTCCAGTGGCATAGCGATATATCTGCGGACTCTACTAGAAACCGGGTTTCGATACCCGTGACAGGAAGAGCACAGATCACGTATTGTGCAGCTTTGTGCTTTACTCCAAACGAACGAACGGACTTCCATCCTTAACAAAGCAAATATAAAAATACACACAAACAACAAGAAACACTTCAACAGTGTGTATCGAGATGTTTCTCTTAAGTAGTTCAAGTGTTTCGAGACACCATCAAGAGAAACTGAAGATAAACAGACAAACTTTGATCCAAAAGTTTGTTCTAAAACTGCGATATGGAAATCGAAATATTAAAAAAATTTAGACTTTTATGTTCTTGAGCGATAGCTGTCAATATTGGCCACTTTTATGTTGCATAGAATCATCTGTTTGCATGTATCATGTAAAATTTTTATCAGGTTGATGGAATGATAAAAAGTAATAATTGGAAACACTAATTTTGTTTATATGAATACTTTTATGATATTAATATTTTTAATTATAATTTTGATTCATATGTTATTTAATGTGACACTAAAGAACGTAATCAATGCTTACAGTTAAGCAGTTTACCCAGCTAATCACCAGCCAGTTAAAATAAAATTCTGTTTGGTGTCTGTTTTTCAAGTTATCAGAAATACAATAGAATGTTCTGAAATCAGTTTTATTTTACGTACTTTGTTTACTGTTGTTTGTTGTAAATAAGCAATTGATTTATAACTTTTTATATGTTTTTTTGTGTTTAATTAGTTAAGCCACATCAGACTATCTGCTGAGCACACCGAGGGGAATCGAAATCTTGATTGAAGCGTTGTAAATTCGTAGACTTACTGCTGTACTAGTGAAGGGCTAACTTTTCATATACACTTAGAGGTAACTTTATTAGGTACATATATCTATTACGGGATAGGACTCACTTTTACCTCCAAAACAACCAGAATTTTTCGTGACATTTTGGTCCATGCTGACTCGATAGTATCACACAGTTTCTGCAGATTTGTCGACTACACATTCACTCTGCTAACCTTCTGTTCTACTTCATCCCAAAGGTGCTCTATTGAAATTTAGATCTAGGGACTGTGCAGTGCAGGTCATTGGAGTACACTGAAGCCACTGTCATGTTCGTTGAGATGATGCGTCCTTTGTAACATGGCACATTTTCCTCCTGAAAGTAGTCACTGGAAAATTGGTAGATTATGACAATAAAGGGATGCACATGGTTAGCAACAATGAACAGGTATGCTGTGACATTCAAATGATGCTTAAATAGTATTAAGAGGCCTACTGTCTGCCAAGAAAATATTCCCCACAAAATTACAGCACCAACAGCCTGTACCATTGTCACAAAGCAGGATGGATTCATGGATTCATGCTGTTTATATGGAATTCTGATTATTTGCATTTCGTACCAAAAATCGAGATTCGTCAGACAAGGCGACGTTTTCTCAATCTTCAATAGTCCAGTTTTGGTGATCCTGTACCCACTGTAGCCTCATCTTCCTGTTCTTAGATGGAAGGAGTGAAACCCAATGTAGTCTTCTGCTGCCTGTAGCCCATCCGTTTCTGAACATCACTGTTGTAAAAAGTTGATATTTGTGGTCTTCCTTTCAGCTTGAACAAGTCTGGACATTTTCCTCTGATCTCTCTCATTAACAATGTGTTAATGTGATACGTTTGCAGAATGTCTCTCTCACCAATCTCTGTAAACTTTAGAGACTGTAGGGCGTGAAAATTCCAGTAGATCAACAGTTTTTGAGATGCTGGAATTACCACGTCTGACACCAACAAAGATTCCACGATCAAAGTCGCTCAGATCACACATCTTCGCCATTCTAATGTTTGATGGAACAACAACTGAACCTCTTGACATGCCTGCATGCTTTATGTATTCCATATAATTCACTGTTTTGCTACTTGCCTTAAAAGAGCGGGCATGCTTAACAAAGTGGCCACTGAGTGTATATTGTGTCTGATAGAAAGGTTTGTTTGATATAGCCAGTGTTATTTTGTTTTGTGTGTGTGTTTTTCTGTACATATATATATATATATACAATGCTATGCAGTACAGTAATTGTTCATTTGCAATTTGAATCAGTACTCTAAAACAATAAAATATTTAGTGTTGTTTTTTTTATTTCTCACTCGCCGTCCCTAATTTAGCAGTGTAAGGCCAGAGGGAAGGAAGCTAGTCATCATCACCCATCGCCAATTCTTGGGCTACTTTTCTGCCAACAACTAGTGAGATTGACCGCCACATTATAACGCCCCACAACTGAAAGGCCGAACATGTTTGGTGTGACAGGGATTCGAAACTGCGACCCTCAGATTACGGGTCGAACGCCTTAACCCACCTGGCCATGCCAGGCCAATATATTTAATATAAATCCAAAACATAACAATACTATTTAAATTCAAACACATGCTTTTACTATCATTCCTTACTTTCGTCCTTTGGAACGATAGTAGAGGGTGTTCTTGAATAACATTTACATCTGTTCTTCGTTCATATATATATGATATACATATATTCGTTCATATATAAATATAACTTTTATGGTATTCATCTACGAATATAAAGTATTCTCGGTGAATCACTACTAGTAGTGACATCTACAT
>VWRL01001297.1:0-49584 GCA_011833715.1 Carcinoscorpius rotundicauda
ATTATATGTGGTTTAATGTTGGTAGACACTATGTATGGTTTAATAGTGCTAGACATTATATGTGCTTTAATAATGCTAGACAGTATATGTGGTTTAATAGTGCTAGGCACTATATATGGTTTAATGGTACTAAACACTTTGTATGGTTTAAAAGTGCTAAACACTATATGTGGTTTATGAATGCTAAACACGTTATATGGTTTAATAGTGCTAGACACAATATGTGGTTTACTAGTACTGGACACTATATATGGTTAATAGTGCTAGACAGAATATATGGTTTAGTAGTGCTAGACACTATATATGGTTTAATAGTAGAGGACACTATATATTGTTTAATAGTCCTAGAGAATTTATATGATTTAATAGTACTAGACATGTAATAGGATTGGACACCATATGTGGCTTAATGCTGTTAAACACTATACATGGCTTCATAGTGCTAGACTCTATATGTGGTTTAATAATGCTAGACACTATATATGGTTTAGTAGTGCTAGACAATATATATATTTCAATGGTACTGGACACTATATTAGGTTTAATTGTGCTAGACAGTATATGTTGTTTAATTGTGATAGACACTATATATGGTTAAATAGTGCTAGACATTATATATGGTTTGATAGTGCTCGACACAATATGTGGTTTAATGGTGCTAGACACCATAATGTGGTTTGATAGTCCTCGACACTATATGTGGTTTAATAATGCTAGACATTATATGTGGTTTAATAGTGCCAGACACTATATATGGTTTAATGGTACTGGACATTATATATGGTTTAATAGTGCTAAACACTATATGTGGTTTAATATTGCTAGACACTATATATGGTTTAATAGTGCCAGACAATATTTATTGTTTAATAGTGCCAGACACTGTATATGGTTTAATAGTGCTAGACACTATTGTTTCATAGTAGAAGACACTATATATTGTTTAATAGTCCTAGACACTTTATATGATTTAATAATGCTAGACACTATATATGGTTTAATTGTGCTGGACCCTATCTATGGTTTATTAGTGCTAGACACTAGATATGGTTTAATAGTGCTGGACACTATATATAATTTAATAGTGCTAGACACTATATATGGTTTAATAGTTCTGGACAATATATATGGCTTAATAGTGTTGAACACTATATATGATTTAATAGTGCTAGACATTATATATGGTTTAATAGTGCTCTACACTACATGTGGTTTTTTAGTAATAAACACTATATATGGTTTAATAGTGCTAGACACTATAAGTGGTTTAATAATGCTCCACACTATATATGGTTTAATGGTACTGAACACTATATATAGTTTAATAGTACTAGACACTATATGTAATTTAATAGTGAGAGACACAATATATTGTTTAATAGTACTGGACACCATATGTGGCTTAATGCTGTATAACATTATATATGGCTTAATAGTGCTAGACAGTATATGTGGTTTAATAGTGTTAGATACTATATGTGGTTTAACAGTACTAGACACTATATATGGTTTAATAGTACTGGACATTATATATGGTTCAATGTTGGAAGACACTATGTATGGTTTAATAGTGTTAGTCATTATATAAGTGGTTTAATAATCCTGGACACTATATATAATTTAATAGTGCTAAACACTATATATGGTTTTTTAGTGCTAGACGCTATATATGGATTAATAGTCCCGGCCACTATATAAGGTTTAAAAGTGCTAGACACTATATGTAGTATAATTGTACTAGACACTATATATATTTTAATAGTGCTGGACACTGTATGTGGATTAATTGTGCTAGATACTATATATGGTGTAATAGTGCTAGACACTATATATGATTTAATAGTGCTAGACATTATATATGGTTTGATAGTGCTCGACACTATATGTGGTTTAAAGGTGATAGACACCATTTGTGGTTTCATAGTCCTGGACACTATATGTGGTTTAATAATACAAGACATTTTATATGTTTTAATAGTATTGAACACTATATATGGTTTAATAATGCTCGACACTGTATATGGTTTAATATTGCTAGACACTATATACGGTTTGATAGTACTGGACACTATATACGGTTTAATAGTGCTAGACACTGTATGGTTTAATAGTACTGCACACCATATGTGGCTTAATGGTGAGAGACACTATATATGGTTTAATAGTGGTAGACATTATATATGGTTTAATTGTACTGGACATTATATGTAGATTAATAATGCGAGACACTGTATATGGCTTAATAGTACTGGACACTATAAATGAATCAATAGTGCTAAACACAATATATGGTTTAATGGTACTTGACACTGTATATGGTTAAATAGTGCTAGAAACTATGTTTGGTTTAATAGTGCTAGACCCTATATGTGGTGTAATAGTGCTAGACACTATATATGACTTAATAGTGCTAGACACAATATGTGGTTGAATAGTGCTACCCACTATATTTGATTTAATAGTGCTAGACACTATATATGATTTAATAGTGATAGACATTATATGTGGTTCAAATTTGGTAGACACTATGAATGGTTTAATAGTGCTAGACATTATATTTGGTTTAATATGGCTAGACATTATATGTGGTTTAACAGTGCTAAACACTATATATGTATTAACAGTGAAAGACACAATATGCGGTTTAATAATGCTAGACACTATATATGGTTTAATAATGCTACACACTTTATATGGTTTAATAGTGCTAGAAACTATATGTGATTTAATTGTGCTAGACCTTATATATGGTTTAATAGCACTGGACACTATATATGGTTTAATGGTACTTGACACTATATATGGTTTAATAGTGGTAAACATTATATGTGGTTTAATAGTGGTAAACATTATATGTGGTTTAATAGTGCTAGACATTATATGTGGTTCAAATTTGGTAGAAACTATGAATGGTTTAATAGTGCTAGACATTATATGTAGTTTAACTGTGCTAGACACTATATATGGTTTAATGGTACTAGACCATATATGTGGTTTGATAGTACTGGACTCTATATGTGGCCTTATAGCACTGGACACTATATGTTTTTAATAGTGCAAGACATTATATGTGGTTTAATAGTACTGGACACTATATATGGTTTAATAGTGCTAGACACTATATGTAGTTTAATAGTGCTACACACTATATATGGTTTAATAGTACTGGACACTATATGTGGTTTAATAGTAATGGACACTATATGTGGTTTATTGGTGCGAGACACTATATATGTATTAATAGTGCTAGACACTATATATGGTTTATTAGTTCTGGACACTAAATATGGTTTAATGGTGCTAGACACTATATATGGTAAATAGTGCTAGACACTATATATGGATTAATTGTGCTAGACACTATATATGGTTTAATAGTGCCAGACACTATGTACGGTATAATAGTATTGGACAATATATATGGTTCAATGTTGGTAGACAATATGTATGGTTTAATAGTAGTAGATACTATATGTGGTTTAATAATGCTGAACACCATATTTGGTTTGCTAGTACTGGACGCTATATATGGTTCAATAGTGCTAGACATTATATATGGTTTAATAGTACTGGACACTATATATGGTTTAATAGTGTTAGAAACTATATATGGTTTAATTGTATATGCAAAAAACGGCTCTTTTGGGCTCAGAAAACACTTCAAATTCAAATAAAGTGTTTTCTGAGCCCAAAAGAGCCGTTTTTTGCATATAAAATTCTCAACAAGTGGGTTTCTCGACATCACTGATGGTTTAATTGTGCTGGACCCTTCATATAGTTTATTAGTGTTAGACACTATATATGGTTTAATAGTCCTGGACACTATATATAATTTAATAGTGCTAGACACTATATATGGTTTACTAATGCTATACACTATATATGGTTTGATAGTCCTGTACACTATATAGGGATCAATAGTGCTAAGCACAATATTTCATTTAATGGTACTGGACACTATATATGGTTAAATAGTGCTAGAAACTATGTTTGGTTTAATAGTGCTAGACCCTATATATGGTTTAATAATGCTAGACACTATATTTGATTTAATAGTGCTAAACACCATATGTGGTTAAATAGTGCTAGACACTAGATATGGTTTAATGGTACTGGACACTATATATGGTTTAATAGTGCTAAACACTATATGTGGTTTGATAGTGCTAGACACCATATGTGGTTAAATAGTGCTAGACACTAGATATGGTTTATTAGTACTAGACACTATATATGGATTAATAATCCTGGCCACAATATAAGGCTTAATAGTGCTAGACACTATATGTGGTTTAATTGTTCTGGACACTATATACGGTTTAATAGTGCTGGACACTGTATGTGGATTAATTGTGCTAGACACTATATATGAGTAATAGTGCTAGACACTATATATGATTAAATAGTGCTAGACATTTAATATAATTTGATAGTGCTCGACACTATATGTGGTTTAATGGTGCTGGACCCTATCTATGGTTTATTAGTGCTAGACACTGTATGTGGTTTAATTGTTCTGGACATTATATATAATTTAATAGTGCTAGACACTATATACGGTTTAATAGTCCTGGAGAATATATATGGCTTAATAGTGTTGAACACTATATATGATTTAATAGTGCTAGACATTATATATGGTTTAATAGTGCTCTACACTATATGTGGTTTAATGCTGCTAGACAACATATGTGGTTTGATAGTACTGGACACTATATATGGCCTTATAGCACTGGACACTATATGTTGTTTAATAGTGCTAGACATTATATATTGTTTAATAGTACTGGACACTATATATGGTTTAATAGTGATAAACACTATATATGGTTTAATAGTGCCAGACACTAAATATGGTTTAATAGTACTAGACACTCTATGTAATTTAATAGTGAGAGACACACTATATATGGTTTAATGGTACTGGACACTATATGTTGTTTAATAATGCTAGACACTATATGTAGTTTAATAGTGCTAGACCTTATATATGGTTTAATAGTACTGGACACTATATGTGGTTTAATAGTAATGGACACTATATGTGGTTTAATAGTGCTAGACACTATATATGGTTTAATAATGCTAGACACTTTATATGGTTTAATAGTACTGGACACTATATGTGGTTTAATAATGCAAGACACTTTATATGGTTTAATAGTGTTGTACACTATATATGGTTTAATAATGCTAGACACTATAAATTGTTTAATAGTGATAGACACTATGTATGGTTTAATAGTGCTAGACATTATATGTGGTTTAATGTTGGTAGAAAATATGTATGGTTTAATAGTACTAGACACTATATGTGGTTTAATAATGCTAGACACTATATTTGGTTTACTAGTACTGGACGCTATATGTGGTTTAATAGTGCTAGACACTATATATGGTTTAATGGTACTGGACACTATATATGGTTTAATAGTGCTAAACACTATATGTTGTTTAATAGTGCTAGACAATAGATGTGATTTAATAGTGCTTGACACGAGATATGGTTTAATAGTGCCAGACACTTTGTGTGGTTTAATAATGCTAAACACTATATATGGTTTAATGTTAGTAGACACTATATATGGTTAATAGTGCTAGACATTATATATGGTTTAATAGTGCTAAACACCATATGTGGTTTGATAGTACTGGACACTATATATGGTTTAATAGTGGTGCACACTATATGTGGTTTAATAATGCAAGACACTTTATATGGTTCAATAGTGTTCGACAGTATATATGGTTTAATAATGCTGGACACTATATATGGGTTAATAGTGCTAGACACTATATATGGTTTAATAGTGCTACACACTATATGTGGCTTAATAATGCTAGACACTATATATGGTTTAATTTGCTTGACCCTATATATGGTTTAAAAGTGCTAGAGACTATATTTGGTTTAATGGTACTACACACTAAATATGGCTTAATAGTGCTAGATACTGTATATGGTTAATAGTACTGGACACTATATGTGGTTTAATAGTGCTATTCATTATATATGGTTTAATAGCACTGGACACTATATATGGTTTTATAGTGCTAGACACTATATATGGATTAATAGTGCTAGACACTATATATGTTTTAATAGTGCCAGACACTATATATGGTTTAATAGTGCCAGACACTATATGTGGTGTAATAGTAGAGGACACTATATATGGTTCAATAGTGCTCGACACTATATGTGGTTTTATAGTGCTAAACACTTTATATGATTTAACAGTGCTCGACAGTTTGTATGGTTTAATAGTACTGGATACCATATGTGGCTTAATAGTGTTAGACATTATATATGGTTTAATAGTGCTAGTCACTATATATGGTTAATAGTGATAGACACAATATTTGATTTAATAGTGATAGACATTATATGTGGTTCAACGTTTGTAGACACTATGAATGGTTTAAGAATGCTAAACATTATATGTGGTTTAATAGTGTTATACACTATATATCGTTTAATGGTACTGGACACAATTTATGGTTTAATAGTGCTAAACACTATATGTGGTTTAATAGTGCTAGACACTAGATATGGTTTAATGTTGGTAGACACTATATATGGTTAATTGTGCTAGACACTATGTATGGTTTAATAGTGCTAGACACTATATATGGTTTAATAGTGCGAGACACTATATATGGTTTAATGGTACTGGACACTATATATGGTTTAATAGCACTAGGAACTATATGTGATTTAATAGTGCTAGACCTTATATATGGTTTAATAGGACTGGATACTATATATGGTTTAATAATGCTAGACACTATATGTGATTTAATAGTGCTATACCTTATTATGGTTTAATAGTACTGGACACTATATATAGTTTAATGTTAGTAGACACTATATATGGTTAATAGTGCTAGACAGAATATATGGTTTAGTAGTGCTAGACTATAAATGTGGTTTAATTGTGCTAGACACTATATATGGTGTAATAGTGCTAGACATGATATATGGTTTGATAGTGCTCCACACTATATATGGTTTAATTGTGCTGGACCCTACATATGGTTTATTAGTGTTAGGTTCTATCTATGGTTTAATAGTCCTGGACACTATATATAATTTAATAGTGCTGGACACTATATATGGTTTATTAGTGCTAGACACTATATATGGTTTAATAGTCCTGGACACTATATATGGTTTAATAGTCTTGGACACTATATATGGCTTAATAGTGCTAGACACTATTTGTGGTTTAATAGTGCTAGACACTATATATGGTTTAATAGTGCTGGACACTGTATGTGGTTGAATTGTGCTAGACACTATATATGGTTTAATAGTGCTAGATACTATATTTGATTTAATAGTGCTAGACATTATATATGGTTTAATAGTGCTAGACACTATATTTGATTTAATATTGCTAGACATTATATATGGTTTAATAGTGCTCGACACTATATGTGGTTTAATGGTGCTAGACACCATATGTGGTTTGATAGTACTGGACACTTTTTGTGGTTTAATGGTGCTAGAATTTTTATATGGTTTAATAGTGCTAGACACTATGTATGGTTTAATAGTACTGGACACTATATATGGTTTAATAGTGCAAGACACTATATGCGGTTTACTAGTACTGGACACTAAATATGGTTTAATTTTACTGGACACTGTATATGGTTTAATAGTAGGACACTGTATATGTGAAAACCCTCTCGTTGTATTTGCTGTACATTAACATTATTTAAAACTTGAACAAAAGCTCTTCATATCTAAGTGTTATTTACTTGTAAGTAGGTTTACTTTTCTCTTCATATCTAAGTGTTATTTACTTATAAGTAGGTTTACTCTTCTCTTCATATCGAAGTGTGATTTACTTGTAAGTAGGTTTACTTTTCTCTTCATATCTAAGTGTTATTTACTGATAATAGGTTTACTTTTCTCTTCATATGTAAGTGTTATTTACTTGTAAGTAGGTTTACTTTTCTCTTCATTTTCGAACTTGATTATGTGCTAGAGAAAAGGAAAACGTTTTGATTTGTTTTAGTTTTTAAGACAGAGAGAAGAAGGAGAAACGAACATTAATTTTGTATTTAAACGTCATGTTCAAGTGGAAGGAATCATGAACTCTTAAATTCAGCTCAAATGTCAGCTCTGGTCTTCACCACAAGTCGTTCATTGGTCTGGAAATCAGTTACAGGTTCCTTTCTTTAGGCAATTAAACTTGCTGAGTTGAAGACGTGTAGATTGAGACATTCAATGTGTTTCTCCCTTCGCCATAATTAAAAGGTGTCAACACAGTGAAAAAGTGAACGTTGGGAGAAGACAAGTTTTGACAGAATCTCTGTCGTCGTTATTGTTGGGTGGTTTAGTTTTTTGCATCACCTGAGTGAGCGAGTAATCAACCAATGAGAAAGCGATCAATTAAAGTCCAGTAAAATATTGCAGGCTTACTGTCATTCTTGTCATTTTATGTTTTTTATATAGGAGAAACAACTCGCCAGAAATTATAGTCACCGTTTCTTTATAACATTCTGGCTGTCAGCTGACAACTGATGAATAGCTGTGGGTTTTTTTTATCGTCAGTGTCACGTGCTGTGGACAGTATTGTGACAACCAATCTCGTCATACGTTATCACATTTGATTTCATTCAGGGTTGTTTTTTTTGTTTTAACCATCAATCTGAGTAACCCCCCTTATTTAAAATAGTTTAGTTTTTCGCGTATAGTGAGTCGTGTAGTCATGAAACTACGGTTTGAATTATTAACCGAATATTTTCGTTAGTCAATATGAAATATGTAAATATGCAGGAATCTATTTCTTTCACGTGTACAGTCTGTATTTGAGGGAGTGCCCACAATTTTTGTTCCCTTTGTACAATGGACTATTAGAGTTGAGGGGTTTTTTTCATTTTGAACTTATAGGTCATTGGTGCTCAACATTTTAATCCACAACCCCTTTTATCCCCCTCTACTTGATGAGGTTAAATAGAGGTTAACAAAAAATAGAAACTGTCAATATATATATATATATATATATATACTTTAAAATGATTTGTTAGATCTACACCTTTCGGTCACAAGGCTTAAAGCAGAATACTAAATATGACCAGGAGGGGCCTCGAGGTTACATGTCAGAATCAATGGTTTCTGGTTCGTGTCCCGTTGCCGCCAAACTGTACTGCATACTGTAGGGGTGTGGTTGTTTTATAAGAGTGTTGGTCAAGATCATGTGAAACTGGAAAGAGCAAATCGCCTTCCTTGAAGCACAAAGTTCAAACATGTTTATCACATTTTTCCACCACTTTCACGACACAGTTCGTGCATCTCGCACGGAATCTCGACCAACAGTTTCTACACCAGAGAGAAAGCAGCTAGTAAGAACCACCCGCCAACAAACAACTCCTGCGATGGCCATGTCTGAGAGCAAAATGGAACTGAACCGTCACTCATATAGGGACGCAAACCATGAATCATCGAATACACTCTTCGGGAACGCTTACTCCCAGCCTAGACGTCATTATCAGAGTTTTGGACATTTATCAAACATCTTTCTTTAGTGGCCAAGTATTCATATGAATTCGGGCGAAGGTTCCTCCTTTCTCTATGGCCAGGTGGTTAGGGCGCTCGCCTCGTAATTTCGCGCAAAGTTACATGAGGGCTATCTGCTCTAGCCATCTCTAAGTTAATAGTTTATGACTAGGATTAAGGCAGCTAGTCAATACCACCCACCGCCAACCCTTGGGATAATCTTTTTAATAACAATAGTCGGACTTACCATCACGTTATAACGACTGTGAGGGCAAGGATGTTTGGTGTGACGGGGATTCCAACCCGCGACTCTCAAATTAAAAGTCGAGTACCCCAATAACCAGGCCTTGTCAGGCCATCTGTGACCCCATACGAGTTGCGCAATAATACTTATGACATTTAGCATACGACCCCAATTAACACTTTGAATTTGGAAAGCTAACTTTTCATATTTTCTGCAGTTCTTCTATAAAACGTTTAAGAATTGATCTAAAAATTAAAAACAGAATGCTTATTTATTAATACAAAATACATGGGGGAAAAAACTGAAATATTACCACACCCCAGGGTCAAAGTGATAAGTTCGAATATTCTTATAAAATATTCAAGCAATATTGGGAATGTTTGAGATTACTGCTAAATAAATCTTGCATATTTACTGTACATAATCGTTGTACGTAAAACCAATATTCATTTCTAATCACGTGCACACGAACTCGACGATGCTTCCTTGCTTTTCAACAGACTTCGCTCTTCGGTTTGAAATAAGCTCTCCACCTGCATGCACCACAGCGAAGCAGCGAACGGGATATCTCATTACTTATTACGAGACCTTTACATTAATGAGTATGCTGTACTACCATCAAACATTAAACGCAGTCTTACGTGTTCTGTTCGTGACCTAAATGTAACTGAATAAGCTATTCGAGATAATGGAACGAGTTGTTGAATTCGTATCAGACACGTGGTGTCCGACTGATAGGTTGAGCTGATACTGGCCTTTTTAAAAATGAATTTCATTAAAAATTCTGAAAAAGTACAAAAAAAAAAAAATTCGAGCTTGTTTTCATATTGCAAACCGACGACCAACCCAACGCTCCATACGTTTACTGGAAGCATGACTAGCAGTCACATATTACAAACTGATCGATTACTCCTCACAGGATTTGCACGATATTTTACATACAGGACGAAACTGATAACACAGAGCTCGAGCTAACGGAACATTCTCTCTCCTTCATATAAAGTCCAGGTCAACCCTTGGCTACGGAGCACGGACTTATCAGCTTTACAAAGTGGAACCTATGTCATGTTTTGACGTTACAGTATTCCCATTCTACGAACGAACACTACGGTTCACAAAACTAGGAACGTGTTACAGCACGCACGACTTTACAACTTTGGCCCATTCAGTACAAGGGAACTGCTACTGGTTAATCATGCTATTACCTAGAAACAGTAATACTGTCGCCAACAGAGAGACAAACATTTGTAGTAGTCTTGCATGAAAGCAAAGAATCGATACAAACGATTCATTTATCAAATTATTTTCCTCAACTATATGTGAAAAACAATGACGTAAAAAGTCAATACATTCTTTCATTGGCTATTCTCGTTGCAAAAGATTAGATTCGCTGAATTCACGGCAAATCAGTGCGCTCAGAATACCAAATTGAGTAAGCAACACGTTTAACTTTGGTGTAGTGTCTTTAAATTCAAACTAATAACATATATGACTCCAGATGTTTCAAACAACGTACGATAAGCTGTCATAGTTAAATATATGTTCAAATAATAACGTTATTATTATCTGTTCTGTTGAGACATATAGTGTGTTAGTCCTTAAGATTAAATATAGAAGCAAACAATATCTCTCTCTCCCACTGAGACATATATTGTGTGTATCCTTAAGATTCAATACACCACCAAACAATCCGTCTCTTTCCTACTGAGACATATAGTGAATAAGTCCTTAAGATTAAATATAGAAGCAAACAATCCCTCTTTCTCCTACTGAGACATACAGTCTATTAGTCCTTAATATTCAACACTCAAGCAAACAATTTCTTTCTCTCCTACTGAGACATATAGTGTATTAGTCCTCAAGATTTAATACACAAACAAGCATTCCCTCTCTCTTTTACTGAGACATACAGTGTGTTAGTCCTTAAGATTCAATACACAAACAAACAAACCCTCTTTCTCCCACTCAGACATACAGTGTATTAGTCCTTAAGATTCAATACACAAACAAACAATCCCTCTCTCTCCTTCTGAGACATACAGTGTATTAGCCCTTAAGATTCAATACACAAACAAACAATCCCTCTCTCTCCTTCTGAGACATACAGTGTATTAGTCCTTAAGATTCAATACTCAAACAAACAATCCATCTCTCTCCTACTGAGACATACAGTGTATTTGTCCTTAAGAATTAATACACAAACAAACAATCCCTCTCTCTCCTACCTAGACATATAGTGTATTATTCCTCAAAATTCAATATACAAAATAGCAATCCTTCTCTATCCTACTTAGACATATAGTGTATTATTCTTCAACTTTCAATATACAAACAAACAATCGATAAGAAACTGATTGTTTTCTACTCAAGTTTATTCTCAGTGAGGTCAAGTGAACGTCACGCGAGTCCTGCTTTATTTTTTTACTTTTCTCCGTTTTTTACTTTCTAATTTTTCTTTATTTTTTAAACTTATCTTATAGCTATTTTAGTAATACGTTTCGAAAATGACTATATGTCTATCCTCTTCATAACTTTCTTAGAGCTTGACGTTTCATGACTTTTGCTCATAGAGCTGCTATAATTGTTCTTCCATATATATTTCAAAGGCTTTATCGTTGTTAGAACCTATATCTAGAGAATCTACGTATTCCACATTTTACTCGCTGATTCACCTTCACGCTGATCACTCAGCAAATGTGCATAATAAAAAGTGCACGCGCATGTAATAAGAGTGCTACTTGAAAACTCACAGATTGCGTTCGTAATCATCGAATATGGATACTAATGAACTGGCAGGACGTGTTAACGTATACGGACATGATAAAATTACGTCACCTTGATTAACAGTGTTTATCTTAGTTTTACTTATTACTAAACTGTTATTTTTATTATTATTACCAAAGTTATAAGTAAAACTAAGATAAACACTTTTAGTCAAGGTGACGTAATTTTATCATGTCCATTTACGTTGACATAAGATGAAGGCAGAAGAAAGCTACGCCTCTACAACACCATTGGTCAGTCAAAAAATATTAAACTGAGAAATTTTGTGAAATTTAATCTACTGATAAGTTTGTAACATACACTGTTTTCCCTCAGAAACTGTCGCTATGTCTCTAAAGATTCGATGTTATTGTGCCAGATATAAACTCTTTTCTCGTGTACTAATAAGAGATAATGTATGATACCAGGAAGTTGCTGTAAAACAGCTTCAACCAACGCAATTTCCCTTTATTTGTTGGTTAATAATGCTATCCAAACAGCCCACAACATTTACAATTGGATTTCAATGCTGTATTTTTCATCCGAATCCTAAATCACGTACGTAATGACAATTATTATGACCAAAGTTTACGGAGGCATTTATTTGCTAATTTTTTTTTTTCAAAAGCAGATAAGTTGATAAATGTGTTTATGATATCTGCCGCGTGATTACAATGTATTACAAATCACTATTAGTAAGCGATTGTAAGAAGAAACAGACGGATGAAGATTTTTATTTATTTAATGACCATAGAAATAGCGTACATATTTTTTCATATTCAACATTTCTCTAATAAATCACATGTCACAGTTTTATAACTATTTTTAGACGTGCTCATTTTTCGGTAGCAGTACTGCTGATTAAAATAAGGCTTTTTATGAGTTCGTCAACAAATTTTAGGCTACAATCACTGGTAGGCTTAACTCACAAAATAAAACGAAACACTCACTTTCGTGGTGTCTCTACTACTACTTCGTCGGTGGTGAATTGAAAACGTTCTTTAATGTGTTGTGTTTATGTCATTCACAAGCCCGTCTAGAAAGTTTCGTGCTTGGCTTTAGGGCCGTTTAAAAAAAACAAAGAAAATAAAAACATTTTTTTTATATTGAATATTATGGAAATAAGTTTCTTTTTTAAAACGACAGGGGGACGTGCGACTAAAATAATGTTTCAGCCGAAAGTGAAATGATAAAAAAATAGAATAAGGAAAGTATTTTTGATACGTTTAAACTAACTTATTTTGTTTTATGTTTGTACGTTTAAAAATAGTTATTTATTTTATTTACGTTTACTTGAAAAGTGGTATTTGAATGTTTTTATCACAAATTATCTTGTAAAATGTCACCCTTAAGAATGACTTAAAAGTCACGAAATCGGAAGAATAAATATAGAAATATATATATATTGTGTTTTTTTGGTTACGATTTTTTTAAACCACGAACCTGAAGTCTTGTGTTGTTTCCTCTGTGTTCTTGATTTAGTCACCTGTAGCTTTGATCCGGTTTGTTCTGTTGCTTAACTATGCTTCAGCTGTTGAGGGTAATTAAGCATGACCTCAACTTCCATACAGGGGTTAAGAGAACGGAAAATTGGGAAGAATCATCTTGTGGTCCCCAAGGTGGTATTTCACTGTTCCGTTATTTCACATGTTATAAGGGAAAGCGCCGTAAGCCAGCTTTGACTGCGTTACGATGAATAATCTAAAAAAAAATAACCAGTTATGGAGAAACTCGAGAGTTAAGCCTAAAGGTACAAAGAACTCGTGAGATGCGAGAGTGATCAACATAATGCAATTTGTGTAATGGCGACTTGAGATGTCTTATTGTTTATTCTACATTATGACTTGAGAAATCTGCTTCTGACAACAAAATATTGATCAGGAATGTTGGAAAGAAAGGGACAGTCTGGAGTTTATAACGTTGGTAGGGTACAAAGGTTTATGGACAAGAAAGGACAGTCTCTAAAGTTTATAACATTGGAGAAAAAAAGGGACGTCTGGTGTTTATGATGTTGATATGGTACAAAGGCTGATGAACGAGAAGGGACAGTCTCTAAAGTTTATAACACTGGTGAATAGAAAGGGACAGTCTATAATTTATGACGTTGGTGTGGTAGAAAAGTTGATAGACAAGAAGGAATAGTCTCTAAAGTTTATAACATTGGTGGATAGAAAAAGACAGTCTAGAGTTTATGATGTTGGTGTGGTACAAAGGTTGATGGACAAGAAGAGACAGTCTCTAAAGTTTATAACATTGGTGAACAGAGAGGGACAGTCTAGAGTTTATAACGTTGATAGGGTAAAAAGGTTGATGACTAAAAGGGACAATCTCTAAAGTTTATAACATTGGTGAAGAGAAAGGGACAGTCTAGAGTTTATGACGTTGGTATGGTACAAAGGTTGACAGACAAGAAGAGACAGTCTCTAAAGTTTATAACATTGGTGAACAAAGAGTAACAGTCTGGAGTTTATAACATTGGAGAAAAGAAAGGGATAGTCTAGAGTTTATGACGTTGGCATGGTACAAAGGTTGACAGACAAGAAGAGACAGTCTTTAAAGTTTATAACATTGGTGAACAAAGAGTAACAGTCTGGAGTTTATAACATTGGAGAAAAGAAAGGGATAGTTTAGAGTTTATGACGTTGGTATGGTACAAAGGTTGATAGACAAGAAGGAACAGTCTCTAGAGTTTATAACATTGTTTGACAGGAAGGGACAATGTCTATAGCTTATGATGTTCGTGAGATACAAAGGTTGGAAGTCATTAGAAGTCTCTGGGCCTAAATATTTGACTTTTAAATCACCAAACTATTCACGTGGAGAAACCAAGTACAGTTGGTTTTATTCATACAAGTTTAAGGGGACGTTTTATACATCCAAGTTCACATAAATATAACAGAATTTTATGTCTTCCTTCTTCAGTCAAAGTTTGATTAATCCAAGTATCGAAACTTCCAGCTTGGAAAAGAATAATTCGTGAAGCCGTATGAGGGGAAGGTAAACAGTCAGTCTGTGTTTACTTGAAAAGTAAAGTATGTATTAAACGTCGTTTTACTGCTAAAAGTTAGCTTGATTAGCAGTAAACCATTCAATGTAGAAAAACAGAGAACCTCAAGAGGACAATTATTACTCCTGTTTGAAGTGACAGATGAAGTTTCGAACCCAGTATTTAATTACGACAGAATCTGACACGACGTAGTGTGTTACAGGTGTATGTAAATGAAGATAAGTAAGCGCAAAGGATGGTTGAAAACCAAAAGACCAATAAACGTTTTATCGGAAAATAATAAAAGTTTCGAAATTGATTACGATCGTTCGTTATTTTAACTGCAGAGAAACGAAGAATTATCTCAGATCTCAAAATTGGTTTTTAATTTACTTTGTTGGCAATATGTAACTCGCTTTTCACGAACTTAAAATATATCTCCATGGTTCAAACCATCAGCACTTAGGAGACATTTATCCTTGGTAAAGTTTACCACCAATGGGCATATTTGAAAAGAGCCATAGGAACGCCTACATTAAATACAATTTACACTTGCACCCAAGGGTTGGTATAGCTTTATGATTAGAGCGCTACATAATATAAATATGAATAGAGCGCTCGACTTGCAACCTCGTAATCCGAGGGTCGGGGGCTCGCGCCCGAGTCGTACCAAACATTCTCGCCTTCCCAGCCGTGGGGGCGTAATAATGTGTCGATCAATCCCACTATTCGCTGGTAAAAAAGTAGCCAAAGAGTTGGCGGTGGGTGGTGATGATTAGCTGCCTTCCCTCTAGTCTTACACTGCTAAATTAGGGACGGCTAGCGCAGATAGCCCTCGGGTAGCTTTGTGCGAAATTCAAAAACAAAAAACGTTTCCCTCAAGCAGTTTTCTACAAAAATCAACACATCATCACCTTGAGGAATAATGAGAGATGAACTGTGGTAACGAGTTGTTACCGTCAGTAAACTAACGAAACATTCGGGACTGTATTCAACTTATAAAATTCGGATATTTCAAAAGACTTAAATACGACACCACTTATACAAAACTAGTACTTTTAAATTTCATGTTTCGGACGATTGCGCAAAATAACGCGATTTCTGCTTCTTTTGAATTTCGTGCAAAGCTACTCGAGGGCTACTTGCGCTAGCCGTCACTAATTTAGCAGTGTAAAACTAGAGGGAAGGCAGCTAGTTATCAACACCCACCGCCAACTCTTGGGCTACTCTTTTACCAACGAATAGTGGGATTGACCGTAATATTATAACGCCCCCATGGCTAAAAGAGCGAGCATGTTTGGGGCGATGGGGATGCGAATCTGCGACCCTCAGATTACAAGTCGTACGCCTTAACACGCTTGGCCAAACTTTAAATAAATTAACATACATTTTCCTTCATAGAAATCCTTAAACTAATTAAATAAACTAACCGTTTTAATTTATAACTCATCTTATCAGAGACTGAAAGAATTTTGAACAGCAATGTTGCTTTTAAATCTAACAACAGCTCAACTTCGCTTCAAATGATCGTTAATTGGGCCAAACGTTCTTCGCTTTTTGTTGTTATGTTTCCTTAATTAACAAAGTTATAAAATTTACAAGTTTCGATCGTCGTTTCGCAAATGTCGTTCAACGTGTGTTGCCTGGGTGATAACAAGTTCATCAGTTCTGTTTACAGGTTTATGTTTAATCGAATTTGTTGCCGCTTCGTGTAAAGTTCTGTCTTGTTGACCGTACTTTGAAATCCTCGTGCTCAGCACAGAAATCAGGTGTTGAATACTTACAAACCCATTCTCAGAACTCAGAGAATAATGTAGACATGGATAAACATAGCAACTGTCAGAATAGATTTCTACTGTGTTGAACAGGTCTCGCTTGCACGTGTTTAGCCTCTCGAGAAACAAGTTAAATGCTCGATACGTCCAGCTACACCTGTTTACTGACAGGAAATTATATAATCGTTTGTAGTGTTAACATTTCACGTTAAGGAGAATTAATGCGAAGCACGTGGCACTAAATTGTGTTAATGATTTCGAAGACTGTAATTAACCATCACCCAATGTTTCTTTGATCTTAAGTGTAAAGCTACCCAATGAGCTGGGCGGTCAGTCGAGGTCAGGTGGTTAGGGCGATCGATTCGCAATCTCAGGGTCGTGGGTTCGAATCCCCGTCACACCAAAACATGTTTGTCCTTTCAGCCGTGGGGGCGTTATAAGTGACGGTCAATTTCACTATTCGGTGATAAAAGAGTAGCCTTCCTTCCCTCTAGTCTTACAGTGCTAAATTAGGGATGACTAGCACAGATAGCTCTCGTGTAGCTTTGTGCGAAATTCATAACAAACTGTTCTGCGCCAACCACGAGTACTACAACTCAATTTTTTAGCAGCGTGAGCCTTCAGGGTTCCGTTGAGCGACCGAAATAAATGATTTACTACCATTTATAACAAATCTGTAACTCAACGTTTCAACAAGCCTCACTTTCATTGGATCCTCTGGTCTTCCGGTTATAAACACAACATGGCCACTGAAATAAATATAACATTTTCAAACAAAAACGTAACGTGCCGATAAACATGACTTCGATTAAACTTAATAAAACAGGCAGTCACAACGGGACCAGACTGCCTTCACCTCTTGCAAAGCAAGCACGTGACTGGGTTGCCGTCGTCACTATTGGTCAGGGGTTTAAAAGGACACAAAAATTATAACTCGGACAGAATGTCTGAACGATAAGTTGTGCCTCCCTTTATACACAACTTGACCAGTGATTTTTCCACACCCCTTCCATTCTCTGTGGTTTCACTAGATAGTAAAAAGGGACAGTGGTAAAAACAAACACGAATACAACCGTTTTATTGTGGACGTTCAAACTGTAAGAAATGGATAAGAACCTTCACTAATTACACAAATAGAGTTATTGTCACAATACATACTTGTATAAGGATAATTAGCCAACAATCTGACACGTTTAAACTGAAAATTTCATATATTAGACAGACTTATTCATACCAGCTAACCCTGGGACTGGCTTATCAACTACTTATAATAAACCGAGTGTATAAACATGAAGTTGGTTTCCTAGCTTATTGTAAGACAAACAAATAGTGTTTAAATATGGAACTGTCTTCCCAGCTAAATTTAAGACAAACAAACAGTGTATAAATAAGGAGCTGTCTTCCCAGCTAATTGTAAGACAAACAAATAGTATATAAATAAAGAGCTGTCTTCCCAGCTGGTTTTAAGAGAAACAAACATTGTATAAATAAAGAGCTGTCTTCCCAGCTGGTTTTAAAACAAACAAACATTGTATAAATAAAGAGCTGTCTTCCCAGCTAATTGTAAGACAAACAGATAGTGTATAAATAAGGAGCTGTCTTTCCAGCTAATTGTAGGACAAACAAATAATGTATAAATAAGGAGCTGTCTTCCCAGCTGGTTTTAAGACAAACAAACATTGTATAAATAAAGAGCTGTCTTCCCAGCTGGTTTTAAGACAAACAAACATTGTATACAGGTAGAACTCTCTTCTCAGCTAATAAACTGTAATCACATACTCTGTTTTCTTTTTCATAGTTAAAACAAAACACCAAACGACAGAACTTGAGTTCCAATTAGTTGTAGTTCCAAAACTTTATCTTCTCAACGAACTGCTGAGTTTGATTGGTCTCTTTCAGCGCGTGTAACACGTCATATTAGTGCACGTAATGATTTTGCCTCAAGACACGCGCTCATGATGTTAAACACCGGTGGATTTTTAAAATAACCATCAAAGAATATAAGTAATTAGGCCTAACAAGTATGAAAGTTACCTTTTTGTTGTACGTAGTGTCATTCAAAGATGCGAACCCTAAAACCAATTAATTAGTGACGAGAACCCCCAGAGACGTTTAGCACACTAAGAAAGGTGCGATGCGAACATATCTTCATGAAACAAATCTTTGTGATCTATAATTACACACAATGAACTTTGCCCGCTCACACATACATCTATTTAATTATAGTTTGAAATTTTCATAACATCTTTAGATAATTTGTTGATGGAGTTAAGAAGCCAACTCGAGCGTGATACATGTTTCGGTCGGATTAGAATAGCAAAACAGATGGCGGTGGGTGCTGTTGATTAGCTGGCCGGCTTCACGCTGGTCTCTTAGTTCAAAACAGAGGAACTGTCAAGTAGCCCAATTATAAACAGCTTTTGTCACACGTGCTCAGTTGTCACTATAAAAGTTCGAAACTAAAGCAATGGAAAGTAGAAAACGCTCGTAAGGATACACTTTACTCTGAAGATATTTTATGAAAGTGGCCAATAAAGTTCCAAACTAAAGAAGATAAAGTAAAACATTTAGATGTGTCTCTGTTCTTTTAATATTTATATAAAATCATTATGATAGACTAGAAGATAATGATGATAAATAAGGGATGATAGACCAGAAAAACATTATGATAAATAAGGGATGATAGACTAGAAAAACATTATCATAAATAAGGGATGATAGCCAAGAAAAACGTGATGATAAATAAGGGATGACAGACCAGAAAAACATTATGATAAATAAGGGATGACAGACTAGTAAAAAAACATTAAGATAAATAAGGGATGATACTGCAGAAATAATGATGAAAAATAAGTGATGATAGTACAGAAAGAATGATGATAAGTAATTGATGATAGTCCAGAAAGAATGATGATAAATAAGTGATGATAGTCCAGAAAGAATGATGATAAATAAGAGATGATAGTACAGAAATAAAGATGATAAATAAGGGATGATAGTAGAAAAAGAAAGAATGATGATAAATAAGTGATGATAGTCCAGAAAAAATTGTGATAAATAAGTGATGATAGTCCAGAAAGAATGATGATAAATAAGTGATGATAGTCCAGAAAGAATGATGATAAATAAGGGATGATAGTGCAGACAGAATGATGATGGTACAGAAAAAATGATGATAAATAAGGGATGATAGTACAAAAAGAATAATGATAAATAAGGAATGATAGTACAGAAAGAATGATGATAAATAAGGGATGATCATATGCGTATATTTTTTCTAAAAGTTCAAGATAAATGTATAAATGAAGAAAGAACTCAAATACTACAAGAGACGCAAAAAATATTGTTTTGAAACACAAGTGTTACTTCAAGCGAAAAACTTAAAACTTATATAACACTTAAATGTATTTGTCAAGATGCGTGTAATTAAAAAAAAAACACCAGAGGGAGTAGGGAAGGGGTAGTTCATATCAGAATGTTTCATAAACGTACAAAACTTGTCCAGCAGTAATATTCACTATAAAGTATTTCGTGAAATTAATCAAAATATTCGACGGTAAAATTCGAAACTAAAGCGATTACAAGCAGGAAACACACGCAAGAATGAATTTTGATCAAAAGTTTTTCTTGTAGGTAACGGATTTTTAACTCAGCCTCGAAGTTGTGTGCTTCAGAGCTGTTGTTTGACAAGTGTTTGAACAACCTAATTAAGTACTTAATTAATATCATAATGAAAGTTGCGGTTAAATCCATGAAAAGGTGCAGAGCTGTATATGTAAGACTCGAATTATTTTAAGCACTCATGTTTGTAAGTATAAACGATAATAAATGTTTAAATTACACTACAGATGAACACCACGAGTTTCAGTGTCAATTATGATAAACAAAACGAGTCAAATTTAAAATTACCAGCTGGTTTTCTGTTTCGATTTTAATACAAAGCATTTCACTTGGATTTATTGAATATAATATGAAGAAATAGACGAGAAAAAAAGTTTTTAAAAATCATCTTTCATCTGTTGTTTTTATAGCAAAGCCGTGTTCAAATATTGTTGTTTTACCACGACGATCGAATCTACTAGAAGAGAATGATGATAAATGAGTGATGATAGTACAGAAAGAATGATGATAAATAAGTGATGATAGTCCAGAAAGAATGATGATAAATAAGTGATGATAGTCCAGAAAGAATGATGATAAATGAGTGATGATAGTACAGAAAGAATGATGATAAATAAGTGATGATAGTCCAGAAAGAATGATGATAAATAAGTGATGATAGTCCAGAAAGAATGATGATAAATGAGTGATGATAGTACAGAAAGAATGATGATAAATAAGTGATGATAGTCCAGAAAGAATGATGATAAATAAGTAATGACAGTACAGAAAGAATGATGATAAATAAGTGATGATAGTCCAGAAAGAATGATGATAAATAAGTGATGATAGTCCAGAAAGAATGATGATAAATGAGTGATGATAGTACAGAAAGAATGATGATAAATAAGTGATGATAGTCCAGAAAGAATGATGATAAATAAGTAATGACAGTACAGAAAAGATTATGATAAATAAGAGATGATAGTACAGAATGATGATAAATAAGTGATGATAGTCCAGAAAGAATGATGATAAATAAGTAATGACAGTACAGAAAAGATTATGATAAATAAGAGATGATAGTACAGAATGATGATAAATAAGTGATGATAGTCCAGAAAGAATGATGATAAATAAGTGATGAGAGTACAGAAAGAATGATGATAAATAAGTGATGAGAGTACAGAAAGAATGATGATAAATAAGTGATGATAGTCCAGAAAAAATTATAATAAATAAGAGATGATAGAACAGAATGATGATAAATAAGTGATGATAGTACAGAAAGAAAATGATGAATAAGGGTTGATAGATAATAATTAAACGAGGCCCGGCATGGCCAGGTGGTTAAGGCACTCGACTCGTAATCCGAGGAATTCGGGCTCGAATCCCCGTCGCGTCAAACATACTCGCCCTTTCAGCCGTAGGGCGTTATAATGTGACGATCAATAGTAGCCCAAGAGCTGGCGGTGGGTGGTGATGACCAGCTACCTTCCATCTAGTCTCACACTACTAAATTAGGGACGGCTTGCGCTGATTGCCCTCGTGTAGCTTGCGCGAAATTAAAAACAAACAAAAAATTAATGAAATGCTATAAGATATAAAACAATTATTATCATGTGAGGCGTGAAGAAACTAGCCCGACTTTAGAATTCACAGTTTGACACTGAAATGTCCATTCGGATCTCGTTGGTTCTTGTTTCATTAATACTAACTAAACACTGAATTGTCTGCACTCTGATTTACATCAGTTGGTAAACGTTGAGATAAAGTAAAGCACAAAACTGTCCGTAAGTAAATAATTACCTGATTTTAACAACGAACTTTTTAAAAACTTATTTAGTAGTCGTCTCCTGATGGGACAGAGTTAAGTCAATGGACATACAACGCTAATATCTGTGATTAGATTCCTGCAGCAGGTACGGCAGATATTCCGATGTGGGATTACTCTAAAAAACTGTGGTTATTTTTCCAACCAGTTATAACTTATACGTTAAAAACGGGGATTCTCTACTCGAAACCAGCGCAACGCAGATAGCCCATTGACTAATTTTGTGCTTAACAAAAATAAATCATAATAGAACATAAATATTTCTCAGTCTTTATGCAAGTCAAACTGTATATACTTTCACACGCCCATTAGCGTCTCGCATTGGTCTTAGAGAAAATTATACTTTGAAACACTCACATACCAGAATTTCGGATACGATAAGTAAAATTGGTTTAACAGTTAGAAGAACTAACTGTTTAATGAACTCGTTGTCCCAGCAACACCTGAAAGCTTCTTATGATTTAATTACTTTTTTTCCGGTTTACGCTGCACCTAAATATTTATTATACCACTACTGAGCCACGTGGCTGGTGTGGATTTCATTTCCACAAGCCTGAATATGAATACGATTTTTGCTTACATACTTTGAAGGCGGACCCGGCATGACCAGGTGGGTTAATGGGTTCGACTAGTAATCTGAGGGTCGCGAGTTCGACTCCCCGTCGCACCAAACATACTCTCCTTTTCAACCTTGGGGGCGTTTTGTGCGGTCAATCCCACTATTCGTTGATAAAAGGGTGATCCAAGAGTTGACGGTGGGTAGTGACGACTAGCTGCCTTCCCTTTCGTTTTACACTGTTAAATCAGGGACGGCTGGCGCAGATAGCCCTCATGTAGCTTTCCGCGAAATTAAAAAAAAACAAAACAATCTATGACATGCTTATCGGAACGAACGCGTTAGCGCCACCTATCGAAAGGTATCGGTGCCATCCATTTCTGTTCGGACATAATATAAAATTGAAAACGATCAACAAATCCCATATTTCTTGATAGTGTTGATGTTCCACGTACAGTGCTCAAACCAGACACTTTTAAACTTTAATTTGAAAATTTATTGGGACACTTTGGACTTATTAACACCTCGACATTTCTTGTTAATCTATGAGAGAATTAATCTTTGCTAACGTTTTATTTGTTGAAGAACAAAACAGACTGGTTACTATATAATATAGCACCCCCACCAAAGGGCGTCACGAAGAATTTTTCACAAATATCTTGTTTTCGGTTGTAATTCTCGTCAAATCTTTACAAACCTTACCATTCCTGCACCAAAGATTCCAAGGTTCAAGACACGACTCCTTTCAATACGTTTTTACTCTGCGGCAGAGGGCACTGCTGACTGTCTATCTGTATCCCTTTTATCAGTTGTTGTTGTTGTTTTGAATTAAGCACAAAGCTACACAATGGGCTATCTGTGCTCTGCCCACCATGGGTATCGAAACCCGGATTTTAGCGTGTAAGTCCGCAGACATACCGCTGAGCCACTGGGGGGCCCCCTTTTATCAGGAGTTTGAAATTAGATAAAACTTTAGCTGAGCCCCGTCGACCTGGATATTTAGTCAGACTAGGCTAATTCCGTTTCCTGATAAAAGTTAAACGATGAAAAGACTTTAATATTGGTTCATAGTTAGACATGAGAAATTAAAATTACCAAATTGCGTGCCAGTCTCTTTTAGTATTGAATAAACGTTTTCAATCTGGAATTATAGCGAACCTACTAAAGTTACCCAACACCACCACCAACCCTTAATTTGAAACACAGAACTGAGTAAAAAACAGACGGTGTACAGCGCCCTACCATCCATCAACGACGCTACGAGACTAAACTAAACTAAACTAACGTGGCAGGGGTTCAGTTTAGAGAGAGAGAAGAGTTCTCTCCCCAACCGGGGTGTTCAGGAACATTGTGGTTCCTCTTCGTCCCCTTTCGTGGATTGTTATTAAGATTAAATGGTGTTTTTTGTTTTTTTTATTATATATATATATATATATATATTTGTAATTATTATTCTTGACTATTTGGGTGGAGGATGTTTCTTCTAAATGTTGTCTTGGATGGAGGCAAAGGCAGCAGTGGAAAGGAAGCCCGGGAACTGTCCCGAAAGGAAGAGGTTGAGCAGGAGTGAACATGAATATTGTTCAAATCCAGATCAAAATAAAACAATTCAAACGGCACGATTCAGGGTCTGGCAAAAGAAATGCCTGGGCTTGGATCTATAAATCCAATGCCTGAAGATTTTGATGTGGGGGAAACGGGAGTGCTCCGAGAAAACCCACTTTCACAGGACAGGCGCCGAAAGTTTTGCCTGTCGTGTGCCCTGTATCTGAAAAGAAAAGAAAGAGAGAGAGAAAAAATGGAATTCGTGTTAGTGACGTGGATTGTATTTGTTTAGATTCTTTGTTAAGTAGAATATGATTCTTGAAATATGTTGTACGGTGAAATGTATTTTGTTGGTGCACTTGATAATTTGTGTAGTGATGCCGTTAGTTTGTTTCTTTTTTCTGCTTTTAGATCATATTTCAGAGAGAGTTCTGTTATTCTGTCTCTTATCGTTGGTAAATTACTAATTTGGTGTAGATAGTTTGTTGGCGTAAATGACGGTAGGCCAAATGCGGATTTTAATATTCTGTTTTGCTGTACTTGGATTTTCTGGAGAGTGTTATTTGACATGTTGTATGTTACTTGACATCCGTACTCTATTAGTGGACGGATCTAAGCCTTGTATATTTGTATAATGGTGTTCGGTGCGCATTTCGATTGTTTGCCGGTTATGGTCTTTAGATATGAAATCCTTTTTCTGATGGATGAGTGTATATTGTTTATGTGTTTTTTCCATGTTAGTTTTGTGTCGAAAGTGACGCCAAGGAATGTGATGTTTTTACTCATGTTAATGGTTGTGTTTCCAAGTGATAATTTTATTTTTTCTAGATTTTTTCTTTGCTTCTTAAGTTTCCTATAGAAAGTAATTGCTTGTTTTTTTGTTGGGTTTAACACGACTCTCCACTTGTTGCTCCATGTTGTGACGTTGTTTAATGATTCTTGTACGCGGGACATGGCTATTACTGGGTTTCTGGAGGTGTTCCAGATTGCGATGTCGTCTGCGTATTGTGAATTGTGTGTGTATGTTAGATTTGGAAAAGGTATGTCACTGACGAAAATTATGTATAGAAGTGGAGAGAGGACTGATCCTTGGGGTACTCCTGCCGTTATATTAAATAATTTGGATATAGTTTTGTTGACTTTTACTTGTGCTGTTCTATTTGTTAAGAAATTTGAGATCCATTTGACTATCGTGGGATTTATTTGTAGGTGATTTAGTTTATATATGATGGCGTTGTGCCAATCCAAGTAAAAGTTATCCAGAGTCACCATCATTTGCGGACCGAGGTCCGATTGGTCTTGGTCTAATAAATGCGCTCGTCCCGTGAGGTCGGAGCTTTGTTGCATGTATTAGCTCTAGAATTACCACAGTTAATTACCACGCTACGAGACTGTTTACTGTCACTTTTATAACTAATCACAGCTTGAAAAGCCCGCACTACTTTTCTGGCATCGCACGGATTCTAAACTGGATCGTTACTTCTCGAATTAAGAGTTCTACCAAAGGGCCGCGTTCACAGTATTGCTGAGTCTCCAACTTATTGAAACCAACAGCAGCAACAACAACACTAAAATCAGACAAACCTATGAATTATTTCTTGTTTTAGTTCTATATGTGAACAGTTCTTCAAACAACAACACTAAAAACAGACTAACATATGAATTATTTCTTGTTTTAGATCTATATGTGAACAGTTTTTCAAACAACAACACTAAAAACAGACAAACATATGAATTATTTCTTGTTTTAGTTCTATATGTGAACAGTTCTTCAAACAGCAACACTAAAAACAAACAAACGTATGAATTATTCCTTGTTTAGGTTCTATTTGTGAACATTTCTTCAAACAACAACACTAAAAACAAACAAACATGTGAATTATTTCTTGTTTTAGTTCTATTTGTGAACAGTTCTTCAAACAACAACACTAAAAATACACACATATGAATTATTTTGTGTTTTAGTTCTATATGTGAACAGTTCTTCAAACAACAACACTAAAAACAGACAAACATATGAATTATTTCTTGTTTTAAATCTATATGTGAACAGTTACTCAAACAACAACACTAAAAACAAACAAACATGTGAATTATTTCTTGTTTTAGTTCTATTTGTGAACAGTTCTTCAAACAACAACACTAAAAATACACACATATGAATTATTTTGTGTTTTAGTTCTATTTGTGAACAGTTCTTCAAACAACAACAACACTAAAAACAAACAAACATGTGAATTATTTCTTGTTTTAGTTCTATATGTGAACAGTTCTTCAAACAACAACACTAAAACAGACAAACATATGAATTATTTTTGGTTTAATTCTATTTGTGAACAGTTTTTCAAACAACAACACTAAAAACACACAAACATATGAATTATTTCTTGTTTTAGTTCTATTTGTGAACAGTTCTTCAAACAACAACACTAAAAACAGAGAAACATATGAATTATTTCTTGTTTTAGTTTTATATGTGAACAGTTCTTCAAACAACAACACTAAAAACAGACAAACATATGAATTATTTTTGGTTTAATTCTATTTGTGAACAGTTCCTTATCAACAACAACAATAAAACAAACATATCGATTGTTTGTAATTTTAGTTATATTTGTGAACAGTTCCTGAAAAACTACAATAAAAACATACTAACACTTCAATTGTTTCTGGTTTGTTCTCTTTGTTAACAATTTCTCATTCCATATCTTGTTTTACATTCTTAATTGAACGTTTTATAGCGATCAAAAATCAAAATAAATTAAATAAGATTAGATATAAGTCACAAAAATATTATTGATTTGTTTTGTGTTAATTTATACTCGTATTTCTGAATGAAACAACAGCCTGGACTACCTGAAATGTTAAAAAACAGATGGTTGAAGATAGACGTAAAGGGCCTTCTCTTCTTAAGTATTATTATTAATTGGAAATTTTCTGTAGGTTCATGAATATTCCAGTAATAAATATAAGTTGATGACTTGGTTTCTGCAAATGGATACAATGATGTTCCAAATGATAAGAGAAAGTATTTTTGTTTTTCAAACCAGAAGATGGAAGTGTGAAAATGAGCGATAGAGAGATTTCAAATTTAGAAAAGTCTTAACTATTCAAAGGGGGACAAGCCCCCTCTAAAACTTTTTTACACTACGCAACATTTATTTCTTTGAAGTACTCTCTATTTTTGACAATCCTGTCTCCGTCCTTGCTAGTATTTTATTAAATACAGTCTATACAACAACAGAGCCCGCGTTTCGATACCCTTGGTGGGTAGAGCACAGATGTTTCACTGTGTGGTTTTGTGCCTAACAATAAAGAAACAAAAGGAACTCTACATAGTTTCATTGCTGTTATTATTCAAGCACGAGAAGTTTCATCATGATATTATTAGAATGTGGTTATTTTAGTAATTAAATATGTTCTAAAGCTCACAAAATGTCACTAAAAACAGTGATTTTCCAATAACTGCCCAACTATTTGGTTTTTTACCTTCAACGGCTAGTTCAAATTTGACATTCCGCTTACAAAAAATTGGTCTGGTATTTGATGTGATTCTTGGTTTACAATTATGCAAACATATTAATCATTACAACATTGTCACTGAAGCTAATCTCATACCTAAAAATGTAGAGGGGGGATTTTAAATGGGGTTTAAACGTGGATCATAATGAGGTTGTCTGGAAAATATGTCCTTCTTCGCATATACTTAGTGGTCTTTCAACCAGAAAATACACCAATAAATAAGTCAAAATTTCGTCCACCCACTGCACTGGTTGTTCAATTTGTTTCTCAACTTCAAAGCCACGTGGTTAGAGCGCTCGACTCGCAATCTGAGGGTCATTGATTCGAGTCCCTATCGCACCAAACATGCTCGCGCTTTCAGTCTTGGAGGCGTTATAATGTAACGGTCAATCACACTATTCATTGGTAGAAGAGTAGTCCAAGAGTTGGCGGTGGGTGGTGATGACTAGTTGCATTACCTCCAGTCTTACAGTGTTAAATTAGGGACGGCTAGTACAGATAGTCCTCGGGTAGCTTTGCGCGAAATTCGAAACAAACCGATCGCTATGTAGGACAGTTGAATGCGAGTGTGCTGCAGGCGGCGTACGACTTATGAAAATGCTGTTTGCGTTTAGTGGAATAACCCTCAATAGGTTGATTTGTATCCGAAGTTTCGTATTTTTCGCCACATTACATCGAAAAATAAATTGCAATCCACATTTTGGAGCAGTGGGTGTATCATAAGAGTAACTGTCAAGTTCACATTTCGATCAGTGTATCTCACCAGTTGTCGGTGGTGATGTTAATTGTCTTTTTTTCTACTCCATCATTTAAAAAAGATCTTTAATAATAAGGTTAGCACAAGTTTTAGTGCACGTATAACGTTTTTTTTGTTATGCTTTGTTTAAGTAGGCATTAGGCCTGGCATGACCAGGTGGTAAGGGCATTCGACTTTTAATCCGAAGGTCGCGAATCCCTGTCGCGCCGAACATGCTCGTTCTTTCAGCCATTATACCGTATAATGCTACGGTCAATCCCATTATTCGTTTGTAAAAGAATAGCCCAAGAGTTGGCGATGGGTGATGATGACTAGTTGCATTCCTTCTAGTCTTACACAGTTAAATTCTGGATAGCTAGCGCAGATAGCCCTCGTGCAGCTTTGCGCAAAATTAAAAAACAAACCAAAGCAAACTTCAAGACCCTCTTCCTTTTAAATATTCTGAATACAATCTACTTATTTATTACCTGAAAATGTAACGAGAAAACAAAAGTAAACTATACTTTTCATCGTAATGTGACAACTTTAGGTTATGGAGTTACGAGGAACACATCTCTGATAAGAAGATAATCTGGTTAACAGATACAGAGATAGTTAAGCCTAATTAATATTGTGATAATAATTTGTGATGTGCCCTCCGCGGATATCGTTTGTTTTTGTGAAATTGAGCACAAAGCTACACAAAAACTATTTGTATTGTGTCCACCAGGACTACCGAAACTCGCGCACATATTGCATGTGAGGAGCTGATATTACTGATTTTTTTCTGTTACATCGATGTTAACCTGAAGATGACATAAGAAAGTCGAAATGTGGTTCTCTGCTTTATTAGTAAAAGTGTTAATATCCATACCAGCTGTTCTGAGATGCGTTTTTACTTCAAATGGGTTTCTCGCCATCACGAATGAGCTGGAATGTATTTGGCATATCGAAAACATGACAAAAGATGGCGCTATCGTGACTCCTTGCTCTATTCACATAACTAAGTTGCTAATTCTTCAACTTCCAGGTTATCTTTTTGTTTTTGTAAGAAAACAATTACGAACTCAAAGCTTGGTTGTTTTTGTAAATTACGTGAAATACTATAAAACATACATAAATACACACTTATTTACGAAAATCGATTCTTTCCGACCGGAAATGACAAGAACTCATTAAGCTAACAATCAACTAATAAAAATTTCGAAACGAAACTACAAACAATAATTATTAGCTTTCTTGGAAAACAATTCAGTCTTATATCTGTCAACCTGTTAAATAAATAAAAGGCCACATATGATAAACATAAATAGAATTAATGAGACCAAAAGAGTACTTTCTGCATAATTTGGTAAGCGTTCCCGTGCTGATTTATAGTACGTAAAGGTAGCCAAGTCAGAATTGTAAATACGCAGTAGTAATAGCATTTTTATAAAAAACGAATGGCAGCTGTGCTATATACTGGTCATATATATATATATATATATACATAACTCTGTCGTTGTTTAAAACCATTATTCGTTATTACTTCAATATCATGTACTTTTATAAATCTACATTATCCTTAAGAGACTAAATTAAGAATGTGGCTTAAACATTTAACAAGTAGGCATAATACTAACATATGACAAATATAATTAAGAATGTGGTTAAAAACTTAACGAGTAGGCCTAACGTATTATGACATATAATTAAGAAAGTAGCTTAAAAATTTAACAAGTAAGCCTAATACTAACGAATTATGACAAATATAGTTAGGAATGTATCTTAAAAATTTAACAAGTAGGCCTAAAACTAACGTATTATGACAAATATAATTAAGAATGTAGCTTAAAAATTTAACGAGTAGTCCCAACACTAACGTATTATGACAAACATAATTAAGAATGTAGTTTGAAACAATTAAAGAGTAGGCCTAATGTATTATGATAAACATAATTAAGATTGTAGTTTGAAAAATTTAACGAGTAGGCCTAATGTATTACGACAAATATAATTAAGAATATAGCTTGAAAAATTTATCAAGTAGGCCTAATACTAACATATTATGACAAATATAACTAAGAATTTGGCTTAAAATTTAACAAGTAGGCCTAATACTAACGTATTATGACAAATATAATTAAGAATATGGCTTTAAAATGTAACGAGTAGTCCTAATAGTAACGTATTATAACAAATATAATTAAGAATGCAGCTTGAAAAATTTAACGAGTAGGCTTAATGTATTATGACAAATATAAAAAAGAATGTGGCTTAAAAATTTAACGAGTAGTCCTAATATGAACGTATTATGACAAATATAATTAAGAATGTAGCTTGATAAATTTAACGAGTAGGCCTAATGTATTATAACAAATATAATTAAGAATGTAGCTTGAAAATTTTAACGATTAGGCCTAATACTAACGTTTGATGACATATATAATTTAAATTATTTTCTGTCAGTTTTTATACACCGTAACAGCTGTTATTTTGACAAACAGCTTGTAAAAATAATGTTCCGACCTCTGCTATGTTTGTTGTATCCTAGTCCACTCCATGAGTGTCGTCGGCAGTGGATACGGCGAATATAGTGTGGTCGAAATATTATTATTATACGCTCGATTAATTCTTGAAAGTCTCCAATGGGGTAAGATTAATAATGTAGTTTTCCAAAATGTATTTGGCCTGATATTAATATTTTGCAGCAAGTGTGATTTTTTTCTATGATTTACTAGTTTGTGTAAAAGCGCACTCACCATAACAATTGTAATTTATTTTCACTTTTCCTCTGTTTATATGTATGGTCCGGCATGGCCAGATGGGTTAAGGCGTTCGACTCATAATCCGAAGGTCGCGGGTTCGAATCCCGATCGCATCAAACATGCTCATTCTTTCAGTCGTAGGGGCGTTATAATGTGATGGTCAGTCACATTATTCGTTGGTAAAAGCTTTTCAACTAAAAATTAATGAAGTAATTAATGAAAGATCAAAGTGACAAGTAGTCAGTGTTCACTCACTAGCGTATATCTCATACAAAATGACAGTGTAAGTACTACCATCCCAAGCTATAGTATAACCTATCCTTACATTTCAAGGCTAACTGAAATAAATTCTTCTTTATACGAAACCAAGTTTGACCAGCAAAGAGACAGAAAATGTGTATTCGAGGCAGTCAAATGTCTGTACTTTCCTAACATGGAATAATTATTGTTAAAAATTAATTAGATTAATACTTTCTAATATATAGAAAAGCCAGAGTGTTTTGGTAACACTAAGTTTCAACAATGGCTTTGATGTTAAAAGTACATTCAAATATTGTTTCTAGTTTACGTACTGAAAGAATAAAATGGTTTGGTTTTGTTTGTTTTGAATTGCGCGCAAAGCTACATGAGGGTCATCTGCGTTAGCCGTCCCTAATTTAACAATTTAAGACAAGAGGAAAGGCAGCTAGTCATCACCACCCACCGTCAACTTTGGGCTATTCTTTTATCAACGAATAGTGCAATTGACCGTCACATTATAATACCGCCACGACTGAAAGGGCGATCATGTTATGGTGTGACGGAAATTCGAACCCGTAACCCTCGGATTACGAGTCGATTGCCTTAACAACTTCGCCATGCCGGGCCTTCAAGCATAAAATGAAAAGTACAGACGACAAAACTGAAAAAAATATTTGTTAATTTAGAGTCTCTGTTTATTAGAGAATTTTTTTTACTTAAAATGTTTATAATATAATAGTAAACAACTTAATTTTGAAACGATTTAAGTTTAAAATTGAAGATATATTTTTAATATCATGATACATTTTATTCACTCTGCCCTTGGCTAAGTGATCCCCCACTATGTCTTTAGACTCACTATACCTATATTAACACTCACCACACTTATAAGGCTTTTTCGAATCCTTGCACCTGTTTCACTAAACCTACAGTTGGCAGACAGTAATCGAAGTATTTTATCTGCATAATATAAAGTTCAACAAAGCTAAAGGAAGATGGAACTGTGAAATTTAGGTACATGAGGCACGTTTACTGCAGAAAACATTCCGCTATGAAATTAAGTGTTGTCTCTAAAATAAGCTATAATTTCAATATCTAAGTGTGTGTGTTTTTAATTTCTGTAATGCTGTTCAGTGACTTATAGGTAAGTCGAGAGATTAAAACTATTTCATTTGTTTTGAATTAAGCACAAAGCTACACAATGGGCTATCTGTGCTCTGCCCACCACGGGTATCGAAACCCGGATTTTAGCGTGTAAGTCCGCAAACATACCGCTGAGCCACTGGGGGGCTAAACTATTTCATCGATACACCTGAGAAGCACGGAAGAAATAGCGTATTGTGTAACTTGTATTTGACAACAAAGAGACAGGTTTGTGTACACACTTTTCAATGATCTGCCTTGTTTGTAGTGAAAACTTAATGGAATATGTCAGTTTGTTAGACAGGAATACATAATGTGTCTTCTAATCAGGTCTATACGTTTACACTCGACTCGTAATCTGAGGATCGCGAGTTCAAATCCCCGTCACACCAAACATGCTCACTCTTTCAGTCATGGTGGCGTTATAATATGAGAATCAATCCCACTATTCGTTGGTAAAAGAGTAGCCGAAGAGTTGGCGGTGGGTGGCGACGACTGGCTGCCTTCTTTCTAGTTTTACACTGCTAAATTATGGACGGCTAGTGTAGATAGCCCTCGAGTAGCTTTGCGCGAAATTCAAAGACAAACAAACTTTATCTTTAATTTAAATATTAGTTTTCAAAATAAACGCTTTTTTATTTTGTCACAAATTGAAATTTTCAACTTGGATGAGTGGGATCTTATGCGCATTTAGCTGAACAATCAAATTGCTTCTTTTTTGTATTTCTCTTAACTCGTGCAAGTATTAAACGAAAACATCCTTGTTGAAGACAGAAGATAAAACTTAGGTGTTACTTTTTGAAAACTGGTAATAAGAAATCCAAAACGAAGAAATTAAGGGTTATCTAGAAATGTATGTAGAGCTTATTAAAGCCGAATTTTTACATTGAAGATTTAATGAGGGGCTAAAATCACCGAATTTATACGCATAAATACACTGTACTTAACATATTATTTGGAAAATTTCTCAGGTAGCAAATATATAGTGTTTCCCCTTGCAATAAATGTCGGTCTTGACATTACCTTAGGAACAACGAGGCTGTTGATTCTGATTGGGTGTGAAGAGCGGACCTCTGAGAGAACTCTTTTTTAAATTGTTTCTGTCAAATAGGGGAGAAAATATATTTAATACCATCAGATTTATAAAAAATACCCAATAAAAGTTTTATCTCAGGTTGAAGAGGTTAAGGGAAAGAGGTTAAACTGACCATCTTCATCTATCAAATATGGCTATCCATAATCATGTGATATCTAAACCAATACATTTAGTGGACGCTAATGTTCTGCTTCGAACTTGCTTGGTGCAGACATCCTTCCCTGTGACTTTGTGCAAAAAGTTCTAAAACTAGAAAACATTTCTGTGTTTTCTTAAGTTTATATTCTCGTGTTTCTAAGCATATTGTACGGTTTTATAAATCAGTTTATGGGCTGGTTGCTATTACATATTCTGCTGTGTCAGACGTTTTTGGCCGTCATTAGTTAGATAACATCTTTATGTTCACTCCAAGATGCAGGATATATCAGAACAAGTGTGTTCATAACTTACTTGGTGTTGAAATTATTTTATTCAGTGACGTTTGTTTTATGAGTATTCCATGTAGTAAAACTGTGACTTTAAATTTTAGGTAAAAGATGGAGAGATTTGATTGGTATGATCCCCTGAATTTTTTTTTACACGCAACTGAGGCCCATTTTGATGCAAAAGTGTCCAGAACGTAAGAAAAATCAGTAAAGTAAAAACAAAAGATTACAAAATATTTTTATCTTAGTCTCATCATATTTATGTGGCCGAGCGGTGAAAGTGCCTGGATTGTGAGTCTCAGTAGTCATGGTTCATGCCCCACTAACAACGTTTCGCTCGTGGGAACGGCTATAAGAGTTAGGGTCAAATCCACTAAAACATTCCCCCCGCTAGTACAGCTGTAAGAATATGGAATTACAACGCTTAAATTAGGAGTTCGATTCCCCTCGGTGGGATATACCTCTTTGACTTTACTATAAGAAAAGATACACACATACCTTTCCAAAATTGACTTATACGATTTTGGACGAAAAACAAACCCCTGTACAGCAGTCTATTCCTACAGTCTTCCCTTGGATGCAGGAAAACGTTTGCCTGGGAGATTCCTGAGCTGTGAACAACCATGATAATAGAGAGTCTGTGATATGGTTTAGAAGTCAATACATAATTATGATTCAATGGGTGTATTTATAACAAGACTGGAGAATGTGCTGACAGTTGTGTGTCCACGTAGGAACTGAACTTCGTATTTTACCGTTATGTAAGACAACAAGCTTACCAGAAAGTCGTTTGTTTGTTTTTGAATTTCGCGGAAAGCTACGCGAGGGCTATCCGCGTTAGCCGTCCCTAATTTGGCAGAGTAAGACTAGAGGGAAGGCAGCTAGTCGTCGCCACCCATCGCCAACTCTTGGGCTACTCTTTTAGTATCGAATGGTGGAATTGACCCTCACATTATAACGCTCCCACGGCTGAAAGGACGAGCATATTTGTTTCGACCGGAATTCGAACCCGCGACCCTCAGATTACGAGTCGAGAGCCTTAACCCACCTGGCGATGCCGGTGGATGGAGATAGATGGTTATTTATTGTTAAGCACTAGGGTATCGCTGCTGTATCCATCACATGAATCGAACCACAAATTTTAATGTTACATAATTTGAAGTTCACCGCTAAACCACTGGAAGATGTATTATTTTAAAATGATTTTAATTACAAACTAAACATAAACTTTCTCTTTTTTATCATTAATTAAATCAATAACTTTTTCTTTCACATTTTGTGATCCTTGACAGAAATGAATAAAAAAACCATAACCCGAGCGATTATAAACCTTTCGGGTTTTAGGGTGTTTATTTTTTTCTATCAATACTTCTTGAACCTACGTACTTTTCCAACATCATGAAGAGCCCGGCATAAACACGTGGGTTAAGGCGTTTGACTCATAATCTGAAGGTCGCGGGTTCGAATCCTCGTCGCAACAAACATGCTCGCCATCTCAACTGTGAGGCGTTATAATGTGACGGTCAAGAGGAGTCAAAGAATTGGTGGTGAGTGGTGATGACTAGATGCCTTCCATCTAGAATTACACTGCTAAATTAGGGACAGCTAGCGCAGATAGCCCTCGTGAAGCTTTGCGCGAAATTTAAAAACAAAACAAATCAACATTATGAATGTTATATTTTTCTGTATTTTGACAAATTATCACCTTTAAATTAATTCGACCATCAAAATAATAAATAACGCGTAATGTTAAAGCAGGTACAAAATTAAAAAAAAATTTAATTAACGTCACTGTGTGACCAGTGAAAAGTTGAATCCATGTGTTTCGACGTTGCGTGTTATCTTCAGAAGCGAGTTATTAGACGAATTCGTTTTTTTATTTACACATATGATCTATGTAGAGGTATACAATTCTCGAGTTTACACTTCAACGAAAGTTTCCGCACATTTTAATATAAATATTCACCGGTCCTTTATCTCTAGTTAACAATATAAAATTGAGAAAAAAATATTAGTTCGAATTTCCTAGACGTATTAGTAAAAAAGAACTTACACTGTAATTTATAAACATCTATTTATAGAAAACCCTTTCCTGTCCTTGTGTCTCCACACTGATAAATATGTCATACTAGGTCACAAAAAATTGGTGGGTTTTGCACTCACGTTCACAGAATTTTAAAGATATGTACTGACCTCGTTTTCGAGGTAAAAAAACACAACTTTTTAGTAATGAAATTTATAGCAGTTGAAAGAGGATTTAACTTGAAAATATTGTAGATGAAGCTGTTGAGAAAGTTACTAAAATATCGAACACCGATCGAAATATTTAGTTATGAACAAAAATTAGAAAATAAATTTTAATTTTATCTCATGTTCCAGGTTTAACTGATAATTTTTGTTCAGTGTTTAGAATCGGTTTCAATACAAAATAAAATATTTATTGTCTTGTATTTAAACCGATTAATGAGTTAAAGGAATATTTAAGTAATACGAAATAAAATGTACAGTTAATATGGAAAAAATATATGAAAAGTTAATAAAATTGAAATTGAACGTGAAAATATTTATATAAATTAAGTTTAATTTAGAATGGAACAAAATATACAGGGTGTCCCAGAAGTCGCGCACCATACGTACATATAATAATGTCAAAGGATTAGCACTGCAACCCTCAACAAAGTAAAAGACAGTTTTATAAAGAGAATTGATGAATGTATCAAAGCAGAGGGTGAACAGTTTGAGCATCTGTTATGATTATTATCAATAAAATTGTTATTCATATGTATTAACATAAAAATGTATATGGTGCGCGACTTCTGGGACACCCTGTATATATAAGAAATAAAGACATTTGAAAATTTAACCCGAGTAGAACGTGAACGTATAATATACATTGGAAGTGATTAACGTAATAATATCATGTTTTAATAAATAGAGACGAAGGACCGGTGAATATTTATATAAAAAATGTGAAGAGGTTTTCGTTAAAGTGTTAACTCGGGAATCGTATACCTGTACATGGATCATATGGTCTATTTAGCCCAAAATGTGTCAATTAAAAACGAATTCGTCTCGTAACTCACTTCTGAAAATGACACGCAATGTCGAAACACACGGATTCAACTTTTTGTTGGTCACACAGTGAAGTTAATTAAAATGTTTTTAATCGTGTACCTACTTTAGCTTTGCGTGTTATTTTATTAATTTAACATTACACACAAGTGCCAAGAAATATGAACCACTATCACCTTACATTATATTTAATTATATATATATATAAAATGTCATTCTGTTCTTAATATTTATAGCGTAACCAAAGCGAAACGTCCATTTTTCTTACCATGTTTATTACACGCCATTATCTTTCATTTATATTTTTTCTTTGTAACGCTGGTTAATTATAAAAGTTAGCAGTTTGATGTTAAGTGTTTACCTTATATATATGTGTACACTGTGTTAACCACACAAGGACGCGCTACGTGACAGCGCGGGTCACGTGGCATACGGTTCCATAAGTATTAACAACCATGTACGGGTATAACATGACCAAGAAAAACTTCGCCTGGCTTAACAACCAGGAAATACGTCATCACACTGAGAAGGAAAGCCAACACTCAGAGGGCGTTGCGCAAACTTTCCATGAGAGCCATTGAAACATTCTTATATAATTGTCTGTAATTGCGTGCTAATTAAATTAAAGTAAACCCGTTTTCAAATAAATAAACTATCTTTTTTTTTTATATGTGCCGTTCTTAAAATGCGATATTACACAGTTGGCTCTGTGTGCTGTGACCCCGTAAGCTATCAGCCCGCTAATAATTTTAGCATTGTAAGTCGCTAACCGACCATTTTTATGTTAAAATGTCTCTCAACAATATCGATATTGTGACATTTACGACATTCAAAATGTAGAATGGATATTTTCTAAATAATTGTATTCGGTATGTAAAAAAAACTAGCCCATAATGTTAGCTTTAAAAGAAGCTACAATCCACATTATTATTATGTAACCATAGGCTTAACATTCATATGATTTACTGTTACTTGAGCGACCCTTATACACTCATTTCTTTTACAAGCCTATATGAGGTACAGTCTCGTCACTCTCAGGTCGACGGCGCCCCAGAAAGTCAAATTCTGGGTACCTTTCCCGTCCGAGTCGAACTGGAGTTATATTTGTGCGCGTTAAGACGATTCTCTGTGACGATCTCCAATTGCACACAACAAACGTTGCCGAGATTCTGTTACAACGAGCAGTTCCGGTGACGTCACCAGAACTATCGATGTTATTCTAACTGATACCCTCGTGACGTCACTACAAGACCAAGTCGCGCAAACAGTTCAGTCGGCTATTAACACTCTCGTTTTTCAAGACAGAGCAATCGGCGCATGCGCATGTCACTGGCTGTAGGTACTATGTCAAAAGGAGTGTGAAGACAGTTGTTGTGTGAGTCGCGCTGGTTGTGTATGAATACATGTATACTTTCATGTTGTTAATCACAGGGCGTTAGGCTTAACGAACATTATTCTGAACGACCGACACAGTTCGAGTCCAAATTTGCAAAAGGTATCGAAACCAGGTGTCTTACGGCTGTCACTTTTAACTGAGACCACGATCGTCTCGTGCAGATAAAGACCATCTGTTTTGTATAATTATATATTTTTAAACACATTCGTACTTTTGAGTCCATGGTGTATTCACTTTCCAGCCGCACCAATGACAGCACCGCACGTGCAACCGCGCAACACCACGACAGGCGGTCGTTTCGACTTTGACGACGGAGGCACGTATTGTGGGGGTTGGGATGACGGGAAAGCACATGGACATGGTGTGTGCACCGGCCCCAGGGGCCAAGGCGAGTACAGCGGGTCGTGGCATTTTGGATTTGAAGTGTCCGGAGTGTATATTTGGCCCAGCGGAAGCACCTATGAGGGTCAGTGGCAAAATGGTAAGCGCCACGGACTAGGGACAGAAACCCGGGGTCGTTGGGTTTACCGCGGAGAGTGGACACAAGGACTGAAGGGCCGATATGGGGTTCGACAGTCACTCCCATCTGGAGCCAAGTACGAAGGTACCTGGGCTGTTGGTCTCCAGGATGGATACGGTTCAGAGACATACGCTGATGGAGGTAAACCATAAACATGTCTAACTTCTTACTACCGTTAAACAAAATGCAACAGAAACTGTTTTGTTGTTTTAGCTGTTTATGCAAGTTAAACTTCCATTGTTGATATTTTTTTTGCAGGATTTCATTTCCCATCAAAATGTTCAGAGTTTTGATGGTATTCTGGTATTTTAACAGAAACTAGTTTCATTATAGCTTTAGTTCCAATTATATACAATTAGAGCATTTTTTCTACAGATATTTTTCGAGTTAACCACTTAGTTCATTTTAATAAACGCGACGGAATGATGAAAACTCAAGGAGAAAAACCCAGACAAAATTAACTGTTTGATGATGACAAAATTACAAATATCTTTATCATAGTTCAACCTTACTGTTTAACTTTTGTTTCTTTTTCTATATTATTATTAATAATAATAGAATACACGTGATCCTTAATGTTGGAAGACACGTGATCCTTACTGTTAGAAGACACGTGACCCTTAATGTTGGAATACACGTGATCCTTACTGTTCAAGGACACGTGACCCTTAATGTTAGAAGACACATGATACTTACTGTTGGAATACACGTGATACTTACTGTTGGAGGACAAGTGATCCTTAGTGTTGGAGGATTCGTGACCCTTACTGTTCGAACCCTTAATGTTAGAAGACACGTGATACTTACTGTTAGACGACACGTGATCCTTACTGTTGGAATACACGTGATACTTACTGTTCGAGGACACGTGACCCTTACTGTTGAAAGACAGGAGATGCTCACTGTTGGAAGATACGTGATCCTTACTGTCGGAAGACACGAGATGCTTACCATAGTTCTTTTTTATTTACAAGTCAGTGTGGGTGATAAAAGATTCGTAAATATTACATTGTTAACAGGATGATAAAATAGTTAACAGGCGCTACACATGAATCATGACAAACAGTAATAAAACTGGGTAGAGTTGAAACATGCCAATTATACGTTATGTTACTATGATAACCGTGTGTCACGAGATGAAGTGGCCCTATCATGATGTTTAATAACGTGTAGTTTGCAGGCCTAAAACAACGAGTGAAAACGTATAACTAGTAACATGGTAACCGTATCATGACGTGTAACACGTTGCCATGGTAACCGTAATAAAGATGTGTAACGTGACAGGAATTTTGCAGCACAACTGTTACACGACCTACCTGACCTTTGAAAAATCCAAACGTTTTGTATCAACGTTTCGCTGACAGTCATTGGTGGCTGTTTGATGTCAGGCTTAAAGTAATCCAAAAGTTTCGTTGCTACGTTTCGCTGACAATCTTTAATGGCTGTTTGATTGAATGTGCCACTGTTTAATAAGACATCAGGCTAAGACTAATCCAACAGTTTAATATCAGCGTTTTGCTGACGATGTTTGGTGGCTGTTTGATTGAATGTGCCACTGTCTAATAATATATCAGGCTTAAAGTAATCCAACAATTTCATTTCAGCGTTTCGCTGACAATGTTTGGTGGCTGTTTGATTGAATGTGCCACTGTCTAATAAGATATCAGGCTAAAGTAATCCAACAATTTCATATCAGCGTTTCGCTGACGATGTTTGGTGGCTGTTTGATTGAATGTGCCACTGTCTAATAAGATATCAGGGTTAAAGTAATCCAACAATTTCATATCAGCGTTTCGCTGACGATGTTTGGTGGCTGTTTGATTGAATGTGCCACTGTCTAATAAGATATCAGGCTTAAAGTAATCCAACAATTTCATATCAGCGTTTCGCTGACGATGTTTGGTGGCTGTTTGATTGAATGTGCCACTGTTTACTGAGCTATCAAGAGCCATAAAAAGGCGGATGCGTTTCTATTTTTAGCATGCACGAGACACGTGTACACTTTCAACTGACGAAAACAACTGAAATTCTCATGGATTAGAGTCACCTTAAAACGTGCCAGTAAAGTTAATGTTTCTACATGAAAAAAGCGAAAGGTCCACTTCGTTTATCGACACAAATACTACACGTATTAAGCTTATATGGATATGGTTATATGGATAATATAACGTAAGTCACCTAATTTTGTAAACAGTAAATATGCAGAGTACAAGTTGGTTTAAAATTATATTTCCTATCTTGAAACTACACAATTAAATAACTTAAGAAATATAACCATTCACTTTTCAATATCAGTGAGTAGCATAATCAGGTAAGATGGCACCCGTGCAAGAGTATGGAGGTATGTTAAGGATATCGTATATCGCACACTTACAGTTAACGTCACAGAGTTAAGACTAGGATAACAGACGCCATCGCCACTGTAATTCTTTACATGTTACAGCAAACATGAACGGAAATCGAATATGAGTAACGATAGTTACTAAAGGTGTGCACGTGGGAGTCAACTGACGTGTCAATGAAAAATGATTGGGTTAGGCTACAAGATGTTGAACACTGTGTGGCTGTATTTCCTTATTCAATTTTATTTTTTTATAATGGATACTGGGAATGTAGAAGTTACGTGTTGGACCTAAGCAGAAAATGTAAACATTTGTTTCGTATTGTTTATTCCTTCGGTGGACCAGCAGAAAGTCCGATGGCTTATACCATTAAAATTCAAGTTTCGATACTCACGATATCCTGAGCACAGAAGACTTATTTTTTAGCTTTATGCTTAAGAAACGAACATGTCGTTTACACGAAATATGCATGTGTGTTTTTCTTATAGCGAAGCCACGTCGGGCATTCTGCAGTGTCTGTCGAGGGGTATCAAACCCCTGATTTTATATTTCTAAATCTGTAGACTTACTGCTGTCACAGCAGGGGACACGAAAAACGCCCCATCTCCCAAGTAGAGCGTAGCTGTTTTGGTTCATTCTTGTTTATCACAAACGAATAAATAATACGCGATGACGAGAAACCCACTTGAAGAAAAAATCTCAGGACCGTGAGATCGTGAGAAAATTTTGTTTTTCCCAGAGACACCAACAAAATGATACATAAAAATAATATGATTTTTTTTTCTCAATTCTTATATTTATGTAACAATTAGTAATTCAAGAGACACTCCATCTCTAGGTTGTTTTAAGAACTATTAACAATATAGTTGTTATGTCTGGTTTGCTAAAATTTGCGCAAAGAAATGGAAAGAAAGAATGAAAGAAGCTACAAAATATTAAAACCGTCAACTGCTATCTTTATGTCAATTATTTACCAATGAACAGTGGGATTGATTGTCAGATTATAACATCCTCATGATCAATCGTGAAAATGTTTAGTAGTTGGTTCGATCCCGCAACCCCCAGTTTACGAGTTTAGCGCCCTAACCCCCAAGCCAAGCCAGGCTCCTAGAACATTTTTTTTTAACCGGGGTTAACAATCTCAGTACGTTTTGTAACCTTTATTATTGAGTAAGTGCCAAGAGCAAGAAAATGTCACGTATTTAACAATTTTTACAACAAAAGTGACGTTAGGGAGCGCTTCTTTGTGGTTACTAAACTTGGACAAACACAAAGTAGTCTAAAAACGTGTTAATAATCTTGTATTCACCAGGATGAGTCAATCCAAATAACAACATAAGCCAGCTTCTGTGTCATACACGTGTCAAAAGGCTAATATTGATTAAGATGAGTCAATAAATATAGACCCATAAGCCAGCTTCTATGTCATACAAGTGTCAACAGAATAATATTGATTAAGATGAGTCAATAAAAATAGACCCATAAGCCAGCTTCAGTGTCATATACGTGTCAACAAGCCAATATTAATTAAGATGAGTCAATAAAAATAGACCCATAAGCCAGTTTCTGTGTCATACACGTGTCAACAGATTAATGTTGATTAGGATGAGTAAATAATATAGACCCATCAGCCAGTTTCTGTGACATACAGGTGTCAACACACTAATATTGATTAATCAGTGATGTCGAGAAACCAACTTGTTGAGAATTATATATGAAAAAACGGCTCGTTTTGGTTGAGAAAATATTTTAAATAGAAGAGCGAACAACGTTTCGACCTTCGACGAGTCCATAAAAATAGACCCATAAGCCAGCTTCTGTGTCACACACGTGTCAACAGGCTAATAATGATTAAGATGAGTCAATAAAAATAGACCTATAAGCCAGCTTCTGTGTTACACGCGTGTCAACTAAAATTTCGTGCATTATGATCTGATTTCTTCCTATTTATCACCATAAACATTTATTAAACTGATTTGAAACCATAAGAAACCAGGTTTATTGTTATTTAACAAGAATTATTTTTGCATGTTTGTAGTGCTAAGAAAGATGTAATAACTTAAGCAACAACACGATTTGCCAATTCTTGGACTACTCTTTTACCAACGAATAGTGGGATTGAACGTTACATTATAACGCCCCCAAGGCTGAAAGAGCGAGCACGTTTGGCGCGACGGGGATGCGAACTCGCGACCCTCAGATTACGAGTCGCATGCCTTAACACGCTGGGCCATGCCGGACCCCGTAAAGTTTAATATGAGGCTTCCATTCAAACAAAAGGATACGTGTATAAATATTTTGTGTTCACAGTCAGTGTTCTAAAATACACAACAAGTTGTTTTTCTTCAAATTTCAAGGTTTTTTTTGTGCCATTAGCGTCTCCAAGCTTCGCATTTAACGTTCGTATTGTAGCGGCTTCAGTCTTTAGACTTTCGTCTTTGTTCTCGAGCAATTTGATGTTGTCTTTGTTCCATACAAACAGTAAACGGTAGCATCTCTCCCTAGAGAATGGATAACGCTTTCCACACATCGCTGTCTTTCTGTATAGAATTTCCCGTTGTACAGACTTGGAGATACACTGCCTCACCACAGTCTGTGAAACGAGACGATACATGTTACAATTCGACGCAATAAGACCTAGGACATCTTTAATGCATCAAAAACTGTCACATTTTTATATCTTTAACACACCAAAAACTATTAACATTCTGACATATTTAATACATTCAAAACTGTTAACATTCTGACATATTTAATACATCCAACATTAATAACATTCTGACATCTTTAATACATCCAACACAATTAACATTCTGACATATTTACTACATTCCACACTGTTAACATTCTGACATCTTTAACACATCCAAAACTGTAAACCTTGTGACATCTTTAACACACTCAAAACTGTTAACATTCTGACATATTTAATACATCCAACACAATTAACATTCTGACATATTTACTACATTCCACACTGTTAACATTCTGACATCTTTAACACATCCAAAACTGTAAACCTTGTGACATCTTTAACACACTCAAAACTGTTAACATTCTGACATATTTAATACATCCAAAACTGTTAACATTCTGACATCTTTAATACATCCAACAATGTTGACATTCTGACATCTTTAATACAACCCAAACTGTTAACATTCTGATACTTTTAATACACCCAAAACTGTTAACATTCTGACATTTTTAACACATCCAACACTGTTAACATTGTGAAATCTTTAATACACTCAAAACTTTTAACATTCTGACACCTTTAATACATCCAGCACTGTTAACATTGTGACATCTTTAATATATCCAAAACTGTTAAATTCTGACAGTTTAACACATTCTAAACTGTTCACATTGTGACATCTTTAACACATCCAATACTGTTAACATTGTGACATCTTTAATATATCCAAAACTGTTAAAATTCTGACAGTTTAACACATTCTAAACTGTTCATATTGTGACATCTTTAACACATCCAATACTGGTAACATTTTGACATCTTTAGTACATTCAACGCTGTTAACATTGTGACATCTTTAACACACTCAAAAATGTTAACATTCTTACATCTTTAATACATCCAACACTGTTAACATTCCGACACCTTTAATAATTTAAAACTGTTAACATTTTAACCTTTTTATTACATTCAAGACTGCTAACATTCTGACATATTTAATACTTTCAACACTGTTAACATTGTGACATCTTTAATACATCCAAAATTGTTAACATTCTGAAACCTTTAATATATCCAACACTGTTAACATTCTGACACCTTTAATACATTCAACATTGTTAACATTCTGACACCTTTAATACATGCCAAAGTGTTGACATGTTGACGTATTTAATACATCCAAAACTGTTAACATTCTGACATCTTTAGTACATTCAACACTGTTAACATTGTGACATCTTTAACACACTCAAAACGCTTGACATTCTGACATGTTTAATACATCCAACACTGTTAACATTCTGACATCTTCAAGACATCCCAAACTGTTAACATTCTTACACATTTAATACATTGAAAACTGTTAACATTTTAACCTTTTTATTACATTCAAGACTGTTAACATTCTGACATATTTAATACTTTCAACACTGTTAACATTGTGACATCTTTAATACATCCAAAATTGTTAACATTCTGACATCTTCAAGACATCCGAAACTGTTAACATTCTGACTCTTAATACATCCAACTGTTAACATTCTGACACCTTAATACATTCAACACTATTAACATTCTGACACCTTTAATACATCCCAAACTGTTAACATGTTGACGTATTTAATACATCCAAAACTGTTAACATTCCGACACTTTTAATATATCCAAAACTGTTAACATTCTGACACTTTTAATATATCGAACACTGTTAACATTCTGACATTTTTAATTTATTTAAAACTTTCAACATTCATACCTCTTTAATATACCCAAAACTGTTAACATTGTGATATCTTTAACACACTCAAAACTGTTAACATTCTGACATATTTAATACATCAAAAACTTTTAACATTCTGACATCTTTAATACATTTAAAACTTTTAACACTGTGACCTATTTAATACACCCAAAACTGTTAACATTCTGACATCTTTAATATATTCAACATTGTTAACATTTTGGCACCTTTAATATATCGAACACTGTTAACATTCTGACACCCTTAATACATTAATCACTGTTAACATTCTGACATCTTTAATACATCCAACAGTGTCAGCATTGTGACATCTTTAACACACTCAAAACTGTTAACATTCTGACATATTTAACACATCCAAAACTGTAAACCTGGTGACATCTTTAACACACTCAAAACTGTTAACATTCTGACATATATAATATATCCAAAACTGTTAACATTGTGACATTTTTAATACATAACACTGTTAACATTTTGACATCTTTAATAATCCAATAATGTTAACATTTTGACATCTTTAATACATCCCAAACTGTTAACATTGTGACATCTTTGATACATCCCAAACTGTTAACATTCTGACACCTTTAATATGTCCCACATTGTTAACATTTTGACATCTTTAATGCACCCAAAACTGTTGACATTCCGACACCTTTAATACATCCCAAACTGTTAACAGTCTGACACCTTTAATATATCCAACACATTTAACATTCTGACACCTTTAATACATTCAACAGTGTTAACATTCTGACACCTTTAAAACATCCCAAACTGTTAACATGTTGACGTATTTAATACATCCAAAACTGTTAACATCCTGACAAGTTTAATTTATTTAACACTTTTAACATTCTGACATCTTCAAGACATCCCAAACTGTTAACATTATGACATATTTAAAACATCCAAAACTGTTAACATTCCGACACTTTTAATACATTCAACAATGTTAACATTCTGACATCTTTAATACAACCCAAACTGTTAACATTCTGACATTTTAACACATTCTAAACTGTTAACATTGTGACATATTTAACACATCCAGCACTGTTAACATTGTGACATCTTTAATATATCCAAAACTGTTAAAATTCTGACATTTTGACACATTCTAAACTGTTAACATTCTGACACCTTTAATACATTTAAAACTGTTAACATTTTAACCTTTTTATTACATTCAAGACTGCTAACATTCTGACATATCTAATACTTTCAACACTGTTAACATTCTGACATCTTTAACACACTCAAAAATGTTAACATTCTGATATCGTTAATACATACAAAATTGTTAACATTCTGACATCTTTAATACATCCAACACTGTTAACATTCTGACACCTTTAATACACCCCAAACTGTTAACATTCTGACACCTTTAATACATCCCAAACTGTTAACATGATGACGTATTTAATACATCCAAAACTGTTAACATCCTGACATGTTTAATTTATTTAACACTTTTAACATTCTGACATCTTCAAGACATCCCAAACTGTTAACATTATGACATATTTAAAACATCCAAAACTGTTAACATTCCGACACTTTTAATACATTCAACAATGTTAACATTCTGACATCTTTAATACAACCCAAACTGTTAACATTCTGACATTTTAACACATTCTAAACTGTTAACATTGTGACATATTTAACACACTCAAAACGCTTAACATTCTGACATGTTTAATACATCCAACACTGTTAACATTCTGACATCCCAAACTGTTAACATTCTTACACAATTAATACATTCAACACTTTTAACATTTTGACACCTTTAATACATTTAAAACTGTTAATATTTTAACCTTTTTATTACATTCAAGACTGTTAACATTCTGACATATTTAATACTTTCAACACTGTTAACATTGTGACATCTTTAATACATCCAAAATTGTTAACATTCTGACATCTTAAATACATCCAACACTGTTAACATTCTGACATCTTCAAGACATCCGAAACTGTTAACATTCTGACATCTTTAATACATCCCAAACTGTTAACATTCTGATACCTTTAATATATCCAACACTGTTAACATTCTGACACATTAATATATCCAACACTGTTAACATTCTGACATTTTTATTTATATAAAACTTTTAACATTCATACCTCTTTAATATACCCCAAACTGTTAACATTGTGACATCTTTAACACACTCAAAACTGTTAACATTCTGACATATTTAATACATCAAAAACTGTTAACATTTTGACATCTTCAATACATCCAACATTGTTAAAATTCTGACATATTTAATACATCCAAAACTGTTAACATTCTGACATCTTTAACACATTTAAAACTGTTAACATTCTGATATCTTTAATATATTCAACATTGTTAACATTGTGACATTTTTAATACATCGAAAACTGTTAACATTCTGACATTTTTATATCAACCATCACTGTTAACATTGTGACATCTTTAATACATCCAAAACTGTTAACATTCTGACATCTTTAATACATCCAACAGTTTTAACATTCTGACATCTTTAATACATTTAAAACTTTTAACACTGTGACCTATTTAATACACTCAAAACTGTTAACATTCTGACATCTTTAATATATTCAACATTGTTAACATTCTAACATATTTAACACATCCAACATTGTTAACATTTTGGCACCTTTAATATATCCAACACTGTTAACATTTTGGCACCTTTAATATATCCAACACTGTTAACATTCTGACACTTTTAATACATTAATCACTGTTAACATTCCAACATCTTTAATACATCCAACACTGTTAGCATTGTGACATCTTTAATACATCCAACACTGTTAACATTCTGACATTTTTATATCATCCATCACTGTAACATTCTGACATCTTTAATACATCCCAAACTCTTAACATTCTGATATATTTAAAACATCCAAAACTGTTAACATTCTGACACATTTAATATATCCAAAACTGTTAACATTCTGACACTTTTAATATATCCAACACTGTTAACATTCTGACATTTTTAATTTATTTAAAACTTTTATCATTCATATCTCTTTAATATACCCAA
>MU033967.1:0-17920 GCA_011833715.1 Carcinoscorpius rotundicauda
ATAATCCTAAGTGACAGCTAACTACTTGTACAGTATAAATACACCATGTCAGCTTTACTAATGGACACAGAACACAGCTTGAGTGACTTATCCAAGATCCCAAGTTATGGTCAGATGTTTTATAGTTTAGAAATTATAATAAAGTTTATATGGTTAAACGGTACTGTTATCTATCAGTGATTATTACACATCTACAAGAACACCACAGTTTTATACACCAATACCTGGCACTGTTTAACGTAATGATAGTCAGTGATGGACGGCTGTCAGTGTTCACATGATCTGTTCTGTAACTCACCACCTGTTTGTAGACAAAAAGACAACATTTAGTAATACAAGCCTGTGATGGTTTGTTTTAAAATTATTACATGTTCTACATTAATTCTTGGACATTGAAGTTAAAAGTAATAATTGTTCTACATCATGTCACATGTACTGCACACATGAATTACTTTCAATGAAAAATGTTAACCACTGACTACAGGTTTCTCTAGACCAATCTTGATAGTTCTAGAACCCACAAGAAACACTCCACGTGTGTATCAACACTTAACAGACAACATCACACATTATTACACACAATATTTGTTTGTGGATGTCCTGTAACATTTTATTCATTCATTGCTATGACAACAAAAGGTTATATAAATAACCCAACCACTCTTGTTCCTCACAGTGTACAGCAGTCGACCATATGTACACACAATAATAGTGAGTTATATAAAAATAACTCGCATAAACTCGTATTTTATTTGTTTTAAATCCAGAAATTTATCAGTTTGAAAATTCGTGTTTAGGTTTGTCATGATTCATTGTAGAAAACATTACAAGTTTGTATGGAGCTTGTGGACTGGATAAAACCACCTCATGGGACACATGAATAAATGTGATTACACTTTATGTGAGATATTTAACAAAACACACGCTGTTGTTTTATTTGGAGCATGCCAGTAGTTTGTACAGAGAATTATAAAATGAACCCAGTAGTCACAAATCAGATACAAGTAAAGCTGAGCAAGTGATTTGGTTTGTCAAACTTTATGGTTACACCAGATGTCATAAAATTTATAATCAACCAATCAAACTCTGCATTTCCAGTTATTCCAACAAAGCTGAAGCTGCTAACTTTCCTCTATAAATATTACAACTCCTGACAATAAAATCACTGGTTCTTATTGTTCCAACTACGTAAACTTCATGTAAAACTACCTGAAGACCAGAAATATTTTAGATACAAATTTTGATGAGATAGAACAAGAATTATTTGTTGTGAATTTGGTAGCTGAGTTATTTGGAGCTAGATATAAAATGTGGAGAAAAACTTATTTTGAATATAAAAGTTTTGTTATAAAAAATAAAATCAGACATACATAGCCACAAGTTTCTTAATGTTACCTTAAACATAATAAGAACATTTTGTAAACTAAGTTTATACTGACTGGTTAAACTGAACATTCTGACAGTGGATTGTGACCTTGGATGATGACCAAATTGTACTTGGTGGTCCAGTGAACTGGACACTCTAACTAGATACTGTAAATTTTGACCTCAGAAGACAACATAATTTTACAGAATAGGCCAAAGATTTGATATAACCATCAAGAGTACAACACGTAAATTATGTTAATACATAAAGGGAAAAGGCTTTAAGTGAAAATTACAGACAACCAACTAATACTGATGAAGTTAATAACATTTAGATTTGAGATAATGGAGTTGTGTAGATTGGAAAATACTAGTCAAACCATGAGGGACAAATGTGTTCTGGTAACAGTTCAATATGGTTTTCTTCACCTGTTACTCAAGGAACCTACTAAAGGCAATACTACTTTAAATATAGAAATTATCAATGTTGTATTAGGTTCAACAGTTTGCTACATTTTGGAGATAAGAAATAATGAGAGTTTGGTTACAACCTTTGAAAGGATGTGACATGAATTATCTTTTGTGAATTGGACCCAGTTAGTTGGTGGGACTGAGCAGATGTGGAAAATTTTAAAATATTCAAAGTAAACATATTTCTTATAAAAAGAAAATTGAAGCTGTAAGTAAGAAACCAGGTAGGCTCACAAAATTTAAATCTGTCAGTATGACGGTAGATTTAAAACATCATGAGAGTTGATGAACTGTCAAATTAATAACCAGATAGGACGTGTGAAAAACAACTGGCTGAAAATTTAAGTATTTAAAGATTTATTTAAATACATTTAGGGTAAACAAAATGTTAGGATGTATGATAGAGCTATTGAAGGATGATTTCTATGAGGTGGCTGATTATTAAATTATGGTTTTAACTCATGAAGATGTAAGCAGTACACCATTGTTGTAACAGTTGATAGATAGAAATGAAATCAAACAATATTACAACATTAACTCCAAACTGGTTAAGAAGGAACTGGAAAGTTTGAAAAAACAGTGAGGCTACAGAGAAAGATGACACTTCAAGTGTTTTGAAGGAAGACTGGATATGTGAGACACTTACTACTACCTTAGGAAAGACATTGAATTGTTGGTAAAGGTTCAGAGAAGGATTACCAGAATGGTGCCTGGAATAGAGAGGTTGTCATGTGAGGAAAAACTGAAATGTCTCACTTTATTTTATCCTGAAGTCAGGAGGAACTGGTTGAGGTGTTTAATGTTGTAAAGATAATTGATGGTGTTTATGTGTAATCTTTTTTATATTTAACACTGACAAGTCGGACTAGGAGACATGAATATAAATAATGACAAGGTAGGAGCCATGTTGAGCTGAAACATTTTTATGACATTAACATGCTAGTTTGCCTTTAAAATGGTTTACCTTTGAATGTTGTGAAGGCACTAGATGTAAACAAATTTAAGAAAAACTTAGCACGTATATGAATAATAAAGACTGGCGTTAAGATTATTTTAATTGTAGTTCAGAGGATGGAACACTCGAGATGTTGTCCGGAAACCTTATTTCAATCACTTGACATTGTTATTATTTGGATGTAAACAAAACTGTATAATAAATAGTAATAAACTTTATTAGGTGCTAAATTACTATTAATGAAGCTTTAGTCACCCTTAATAAACGCTGAATGTTACAATAAAATAAGACTAGTATTTTATCACTTACCTTCTTAAAAGCGTAAACTTCGAATTAGTATCAACAATCGTCATTGCATTCAACGTTTCTTTATCAAAAACCCGCGAAGTTTTGAACAATTTTTCCAAAGTGTTCTATCAACAAAATAGAACACAAATTGTTCTTTGTTTTTAACACATTTATATGTTGTAGCTTTCATAATTTAAAATAGACAAAAATTCACAGTTGAAATTATCCAACACTCACTTCACACTATTTTGTCAAGCACGTGTTCGCTTCAATATTACAATCCCAAAATGAATCAATTTTAGAAAAAAAATTTTTTTTTTCCTCACGAATATTTTACAAACAAAACATGAGTTTAATACTCTGGACTTTTAATTTTAAAAGTGTCTATTTCATTTAAAAGATTTAATTTACCGAAATAATATTGTTTCAGAAAGAACTACAATATATTCTTAACACAGCTGGTGCGGGTATTAAAACTTTAATTCAAATTAAGTGCAGAACAACGTTTCGATCTTCCTCGGTCATCAGTGAAAACAATAGTAAGGCTGATAGAACTGTAAGAACCTATATCAAAAGCAAGCTCACCAAGTTTTAGGAAAAGAAGGATAACAAAAAAAGTCTCCAGGATTCGGGAACAAAAACTGAAGGAAGATTTTGTTTGTTTGTGGTTAAGCATAGAACTGCAAGTAGGGCTATCTGTTTTCTGGTATCGAAACATCGCTTCTGACACTGTGGGCCCTGAAGTAAGAAGAAAGGAAGAACACAAAGCAAGGAAATTTAAGGATCTCAAAGAACGTAACAAAGATGGTTGCAAGTGATGCCATCAGAACCGGGAGCAGAATTACATCCGTTCTTGAGTGCGTGTCTGACATCATCACCTGATATCGGAGCATGCAAACAGTCATTGACCAGAACGTATATAGAATTAGGAGTCAGAACCATTAGAGAGGTGATGGTAGTGTTTATATTGTCAAAAGTATCATTGTTATCACGAGGATGACGGTCTGGTTCCCGAAAATACAGTTCATTGAAGGAAGCAAATAAGTTACCCTTGTCCAAAGACGAAGATATGCAGTAATAGGAGAGAGAACACATCTTCCTTTTTAGCAGCTTAAAATTATTTCAGAACTGTGAAGAAGACAATAAAGAATTGAGACTCGAGCACTCCTGATGCCTCCAATGGTATTTGATTGTCCGAACATAATTACGAGCAATTCACTGAAGACTTCTATGATGCAGTGGCAAGAGAGAATAATGACAATGAAGGTAGGTAGGCATTGAGGATAAAGAATTACGTAAAAGGTCCACTTTTATACAGGAAAAGAGTGGGTTTTGGAAGTGTAAGAAGCTGGGATATAGACAGAACCGGCAACAGAGGAAAGAAGTTGATCAGCTTTGTTTGAGGCAACGCCAACGTAGAAAGCGTAGGAAACCGTGTCAGCAGTATGCTAAACAAAGAAAACCTGACAGAATGTGGAAGAAGCAAAGGAAAATAACGTGTGGACGCGAATTTCTGTAAGAAGATATTCACTACCAACAGGAGGATACGTGAAGAGAGATAAGAGGTACATCGGGAAATTATTAATAAATCTGACATCCTTCAAAGGTGTTCCTTTGCCTCATGACTTTTCTCCTATTTGGACAGTAATTTTTACAGCTGTATTATTGTGACAGATATTAACTACCATAGCAGAACCCTCTCTGGATATATATTGTGTCAAAGGTGATGATGTAAGAATGGAAATAAATAGTAGTCATCAAGTTCTCAGGGAATGAAGGCCAAGAAAGAGAATGAGCACATTCTCTATCAACACCCAATGGGTGATCACGATTATGAAAAGTAAAGCCACACAAATGTATCTTCTGATCAGGCTTGAGAAAAGTCTCATGAAAAAGAATGCGATAATAAAATTTGGCATCAATCAAAATTTCCAACAACAGAAAGTTGATAACAAAGAAACAAATGTTAGCAAAAAGGAACATTAATATGCAATCTCTGCAGGGTTCCATAGGTCCCTTTTAGCCGTAGGTACTTTATAATGTTTCCATCAATCCCATTATTCGTTGGTAAAAAGAGTAGCCCAAGAGTTGGCGATGGGTGGTGATGACTAGCTGTAAGACAATTATCTTGCACTGATAAATTAGGGACGGCTAACGCAGATAGCCCTCGTGTAGCTTTGCACGAAATTAAAAAAACACAAAAGTTAGGAATCAAAATCTATATTTAGAGAATCTTCATACCGTTAGGACCAACTCTAAAGTAAAGTATTACATCTGTTATTGAGAGCTCCAACCACTCTATAACTGATGTACTGAAGATATTTTGGGTATTTTCATGTTCAATGGAAAGATATATTAAAAAAAGAAGCTTATTTTAACTTTTATATACATGAAAAAGCGGGCTACAATATTTCCATCGTTTCTAAATAAATATATGTTAATTTGGAATGTTCTAACGATTATTCGTTAGTTTATTATGTGATGAGTCACAAAAGAAAATATGGTCGTCAGTTTTTCTAATAGAGCTTCTGCACAATATGATGTTTAACCATTGTCTTAAAGTTGTTGTTTCGAATTAAGCACAAAGCTATTGAATGGGTTATCTGTGCTCTGCCCACCACGGGTATCGAAACCAGGATTTTAGCGTGTAAGTCCACAGACATACGGCTGAGCCACTGAGGGGCTTGTCTTAAGGAAAATTAACTTTCAGGAAATATACTTTTTTGAAACAAAGAGAAATATATATGATTAATTAATTACTAACAGCTTTGTTATTCCGATATTTTACCAGAAATATATTTTTTATTTCAGAGATGAAAATAAGTAATTAATATCTAGTCAGTAATTTAAATTAAATAATTCACATTTTAATGATAAATAAAGTGATAATTAAAGCTTAAAGTAATAATTTTAAGAAAACGTCATGTAGTTTCCAAAGCTAAGCCTAGTAGTAAACATTGTGTAGCTTTCTGTTTAATAACAAACAAACAGAAAATAATACACTATTTTTCAAATATCTGTTCAGTTTACTGTTTATTTGCTATTTATTTTATTATTACACCAGAACTGAACATGCATTGATTTTCCATGAGAGTGATGAAGAATTGAAGTAAATACGACAAAAAATGAAACATTAAGTAAATCACCTTTCCCGTAAAAGAAAGCACAAGTTATTTTTTAGGTAAACGATCCAGAACAATAAATAACTAAGGCAAAAGAAACATAACTACTTTTATGGCCGAAGTTTTGTATTGCAATCACATATATCTGCATAAATGAAACGTTTGAAAATTTCTTCAATGTATAAGTGTATATATCAGCTATAAAAATCAATTACCTACCACTTTGCTTGGTTTCAGACATAATAAGAAACGCATATTGTTATGTAAAATTTTACATTTTTACTATGACTTTGAATTCACAAACGTATTATGTGTATACGTGTGTATAAATAGTACTTGTCCAGACAATGAAGTTTAATTCATAGAGGGCGCCTTAGGACTTAGAGTATACTGGTAGTTTTAATTTATAATCAGCCGTTGGGTGAGGGACCGTAGCCGAAATCTAAAGATTAGATATAGTGTTTGAAGTGCTTGTGATTTAAACCAGACACTGTGAATATTTTGTGAAGTTTAAGAACAGAATAAAAAATGAATCCACAATACCAGGATATAGCAGCTGCATTTGTGCAGTCGTATTACTTACATTTTGACAATAATGAAAAGCGTCAGAGCATGGCCAGTTTTTACGATGTAAGTAGCATTAGCTTTATCTGAACATCAGTACAAAAGTAATGGTAAGTTAGGCCTAAACATTTAGATTTAACTTTGATTTATAATGGGTCGGGTGTTGCCCATTTTTCTTTACAATTTTAAGACTTAGAAGCGAAAGTATATTTTGTGTTAAGAATGAAGCGAGAATCAGTGACCCACGAATTCTTTGACCTTGTGGAAGAATTTGTATTACTAAAAATATTACGTTATTACAACTATTGACGATGCAAACTAAAAAAATGTGATAGAAACTGGAAAAAGTAAATAATTTAAGTAAAAGGTATAAATGTAAAATATCTGCGTAATAAATTAAATGAATCGGGTCTTGGGAAATAATCTTTTATTTACCCAGAGTGTAGCAAGTATTGATATAATATTGTGCATATAATAATTTTACAAGAAACACTGGTGGTCACTGTTGTACAAAGATAGTGTGTGTGTGTTTGAACCCCATTTTCTAAATAAAAGTATTATTACCCCTTGAAGTGTGTTAAACAGCAAAGAAATTTAACTGTTGTTTGTAGAAACAAGGAAGTTAACATTTTTAACAGTTAATTATATATTCTGCTTCAAAGATGTATGGGTAAAAAAAAATGTTTTTAAATCCAAGTTGCTGTTACAAGCTAGGGACCTTCTCAAACATTCTTTTAGCTTTGATGGTTTTTAAACTATTTTTGTTTAATTTTGTGCTTCCTCACGTATTTCACTAATGACTTTAATATTTTAAAAATATCTAACTTTTGTTGTAGTTTTTGTTTTGCTCAACCATTTTGGATTTTATATATAATTTTAATGTAAGGACCTTTTCAGCAGAATTAATAGATTTACCAAGAATAAACCAAGTATCACTTATAGGTCATATTTTTAGCTTTTTTTCTCCAGTTTGTTTTTCAACCAGTTTTTAAAATCAAAACAATTATTTTCTGAATGTTTGCACTTGTGGTCAAAACATGATAACATAGTTAAATAAAAATAACCCAGCCTTAGGTGAATCTCTTCTGACAAGTTGTTTGTTTTGATTATAAATATTTACATGAAGATTTCTCATTGTGACTGCAGACAATTCAGTATTGTTTTACATTTTTACAGGATATTTACAGAAGTGTTGGATTGTTAAGTTTTGTATTTATAACAGTTCATTAACTCAAAATGCTTTTAAGATATCAAGGTAAATCAATAATCACAGCTTGTTCTATTAATTAGACAAATGTATTAGCCAAAGTAAAACTTCAGGTAGTTTAAATTCTAAGTATCTTATAAAGCTTTTAAACTATTTAGAAATGAATAATAAAACTGGAGACTTTTCACATGACAGAGTACAACTGAGTTAACAAGTAACAACTGTGTATGTGTGCACACGTGCAATTTCTCCACATTAGTTGAAGTAATATTTCATTTTTACAATAGATTCCAGTTAGTTTTAAAATTTAGCTATGCAAAACTGACCAAATTTTCAACATTATTACATGTTTTTACTGGGTAGATGTGTGATTTGTGAAGGGACTAGTTTGTTTTGGTTTCATTGTTTTGTGGGAAATACTGCAAGTGGACAGAATCTTTTTCTGTTGTCTTGTATTCTTGTGGCTTTCGTGTACAACTGAAGCTTTCACGTGATTTTCAAATCCAGTAGTCATGGAAATTATTCTGTATTCAAAATTTAGATATATTTAGTAACATGCCTGATAGCTCACCAGTATTTACAGATATTTGATCTACGGGTAGAAATGGGTTTACAAATTGTTTGTTTCAGGAAGAGACGTCTCTTATGTCGTTTGAAGGCCAGAATCTGCTTGGAAGAAAGAAAATAATGGAGAAACTTAATGTAATGTATTTCGTAACTTTAACTCGATAAAATATACACTGTGAGAAATATTTTTAAATTCCTTTCTGTCTGTTTTACGGCTGTAATTTACTCATGGCTTGGTAAAATTACAGATATTTTTTATGTGTTGTATGTATTAAATGAAAATATAGACAAGAATTATCCATAATTCTTGATAAATATTAATTCAAAGAAACTTTACTACAGGGTGGTCGCTGGAAAAGCGGAAAATTTGTCAAACAGCTATTTATTTTTACAAAGAATAACTTTTACAAAGTTTTTGAAAGACATATTATATTACACTCAAAGATGCTCAAAATGTCGTCTGTGATATTAAAATCATGCATTTTATTCATGATGTAAAGAAATCAAAATAGAAATGAGTAAGCACGCATTTTATTCATGATCTCATCTGACCCTCAAATTTTCCGCTTTTCTAGCGACCACCCTGTATATATTATTGAAACCTTTGTTGTTTTCTCCCCATAAAAGTCTAGTCTGGAGCACTTCTAATTCTGTAGAATTTTTATTCAACAGTTTGAAACTTAGCTACAATGTTTCTAATTTTTAGTCTGTTTATTTCTGTAGTCTAACATTTCATTAGATTATTTCTAACTTTTAATCTGTTTATATTCACAGAGTCTAACATTCCAGAAGATTGCTCACAGCATCACAAAAGTCGACTGTCAACCGATGTTTGACGGAGGGGTTTTAGTGTTTGTTCTAGGTCAACTTAAAGTAAGTAGAGTTATTTAATAAAGAGATTTTAATGTCTGAAACATTTAAAATTAAATAGCTTCAGTCAGATGATGTGTCAGTTGTTGATGTTACAAAAGTGTGCATTAAGGTCTCTTGTATATTATATTGTAACTGAGTTGTTTTCAGTACTGTTAGTGAAGACGTTCTTATAATATTTGTATGTAACATCAGTGTTTTAGTGGTGTTGAATAATATGAAGTTGTAAGAACAAAAACCCAGTTTTATTTTTTTGATACAAAGTACACAATTGTTTATCACTGTCTTTAATTAAACTCATTAAATTACTGATGAAAGACAGAATTCTGACTCTGACCATCTGGAGAAAATCAGTTTTTATCTTAAACACGTCTCAAGTAAACAAAGTTTTAAAATAAATAGTGAAAAATGTTTTGAAAGGTTATCAGCGAACACACAAGTAACTGAGTTAAATATTAAAAGTTTATTTATCACAAGTTTACTTGTGTATGGGTATAATGCTTGATAAACCACTGAAGGATCCTACAATGTTTTAGGAAACATCTTTTAAAAGTCATTGTGATTTTGATTATTGTTTTATTGTGTAAAACAGCCCAAACTATTGTACACACACACACACAAAAATGATCAACAGTCTACAATATTTTACCTTCGGTGTTATATTCCTTCTAACACGCTTGGTTCGCTGAACCGTCTTTGTTCAAAATACCTGGAAGAAGTTACTTTGTTCATTTGGTGATTTTGTTTGTTGTTTCTATGGGTTGAAAGATGATTGGTCACTTTGGTCCACTGTTCTAACCTGTGTGCTGACCTTTGTCTCATTACATGATAAATAAACAGAACAGTTTGTGTTTAGTTGGCACACACTAATATTTTGTTTCATTAAATTGGATCTAAGGTTCTTTTGAGACATATTTTATAATAAAAGTAAATAAATTCCAAGGTACAGTTAGTGGAAAGAAAGCTCAACACTTTTACTGCCATCGGCAAGTGGAACTCGCAAACAAACTTTTGTTTGACCTTTGGAAAAGTACAAATCTTGAATTTCTTGTATCTCTTCTCAAAGTTTACCAATTTATGTTTTAGATCAGTAAGTAAATGATGAAATTTGAGTATTTTTATTTTTATATCTAAAAAAATAAACCTAACACTTGTAAAGTTGTTTATAGTTGCAACAGATAAAATATTAATGTTGGTGTGCGTTGCTTTGGTACTCACGTCTGTATTATCTAGTTAATGCAATTATTAATACAAGTTTGGTTTGTTTCCAGTTAAAAGAAATTCATTTCTTAGGTCAATATCCAAAATTAAACATCTACTGACAGAAGGCAACATTTATTTCAATAATTCTTTTTGAACATGAATAATTTAAGCCGTTCTTATCAACAATGGAAGAACATTGCATGTCGAACCTCCAACGTCATTTTATTACTCGTACAATCAATCAAAGTTTTCAATCTAATTATAAGTTTGATTTTTTATCACATATTTTAAAATTTTTATGAAAATGTTGTCACGGTAGGCTCAAACAGTTTGGAATATATATTATAATACTTTGGAAAACACATATATGATACTAGATAAGGGGGGGAAGGAAAATATTAAATATATTGTATCCCATAAAATAAAAATTTTCTATTGTTTAGGAGCTGCAGAAGCAAGCTGTATTTGTCATACTAATTGTTATAATTTTAACTCTTGGTTTCCTTTGCTGGCTAGCCCTTAAATTACTTTCAAATAAAATCCAAGCAAAAGATTTCCTACTCAGTTATTGACTCACCAGTTTATAAGATATTTATTAGAAACCACCTGTAAGAGACTACTGTTAAAATTAAAAATGCATTTGAGTACATAAAGAATGAAATAGCAGAAAACAAGGTCATTTTAGGGTCTGCTCACATTAATCTTGTTACAAAAGCTGTTGGTAAATTTGAATACACAAACTTAACACGGTAACATAACAATAGTGTTATGTGTTTAAAAGAATTACTTTTAGGTTTTTACCTGTTTTTTCTTGTATATACATTATTACTACTGTTCTCGTAAATCAAAGGCACTTTTAAGAATTTTTTAAGTTGCTTCTTTCAATTGTCCCATAATGTCAGTTTTAATTTTTTTTCTATCTCGTAAAGTTACGATCATTACGGATTGCACTTTTCTTTTGCATTATACAGCGAGTTGCATATTTGTGATTATTTCTCCAGTGTCAGTATTAGTTATTTTTTGTACAACTTTTTTTTTCCAGACAGATGATGACCCCCCTCATACGTTCTCCCAAACATTTGTTCTTAAGCCATGCAACGAAGGATATTACATTCAGCACGATGTTTTCAGGATAGCCGTACATGATGTAATATGAGTGTGGCCATAACCTAATTTCCTCCCTCTGTTGTTACTGTTCAAAATAGCCTTTCCAATTTCACTGCTGTAAACATTGTGCTGGAAGAAGGAATTCTTCTGTAGCAATAAAGTTTGTTTCATTTTGGTTTTACTGTTAAATGTTCACAGCCACTTAAAAAACTACCTTCAACTCTTTGTTCCTCATACTGTAAGTTGAGAAGTTAACATTTTTGGATTTATGGTGTTTTTTTTTAAATACTACCAAACAATCTAGTTAAGCGTTAAAAATAATGTGCTTCGTAACATAAAATTATACGGCATTAGCATGTTAGTGCAATCATGATTTGTGGAACTTGTCCTCATAACATTTGTGTTAACTGCTTCACATTAGCTCTTACCTGTCTCTGAATTGTAAAGAAGTGAGACATTATCATCTTGTACATAAATGTCTAACAATAAAGTTTTCTGTACTCTTGAATTTAGTTTTTTCTCACAGAAAAAACACAACAAACCCTGATCACCAAAATGTTTCATGGAGAAAAAAACATTTTTTTACTAATTTAGAAAAACTGGTAAATGTTTATCCATAAATTTTAAAGTTGTTTCTAATAATTATTGTCATGGAACATAGTGTGTTGAATCTCAAAATATACATGTACGTAAATGTGCAATTCAAAGTGTTTTTCGTGTGACATAAAAACTTGTCATAATTTCTACTTTTGTTTGGGGTCTTGCCTCTGTTGTAGTAGATGCAACAGAAATATTCCTGTTTACTTGTGGAGAATACTTGTAGCATGGTATTATTACATAAAACATATAAAATAAATGTATATACAGAATTGAAACCCATTAACTGTACCACTTTCTTTATGGATGATGAAAAGAAACAGATCTTGTTGAAGAGTATTCACTGTTTTCATGATAACAGTGAAATAAAATTTTGCAGTATGGAGCATGCTATTTAAAGTATAAATATTGAGGTATATTTAAGTTTTTAATGGCAGAAATTTGGGAAAGAGACCTGGATGCCAGATAGTATCTTCAATTTTCCATACACACATTGGTATTTGACACTTGGTTCCAATTCCTTGTTAGATTCAAAACCTCCCACACACCAGGTAAGTGTTTTATCCACTTAGCATTTGCTGGTAAGTCACTTTCCAACAATTCAAAAACATTTTTCTTGTAAACAAGGCCTGTCCTTGGAATGGCCCACACTGAATGCTGATTTTTCTTGGGACAATTTCAATAATTTTAGCTACCATATTGTTGTTATCTGCAAAGAAAGGATGCTGTTGATTTAAACAAGAATTTAAAGTCATCTTTGAGTTTGGAAGATAAATTTGCAAATGCAAGACAATGTATGTGGGTTATTGTAATATTATAACATGGATGAAAATAACCATTTTCATGAAAGATGAGGAGCGTGGTGTTCTGGTTCAGGAGTCTCTTAAGCAATCTTAGCAGTATGATGTTGCTTGTGATAGGACACACAGGATTTTAAGCTGCATTTCCAAAAATATTGAACACAAGTGTAAGGAGGTTATCTCATTATACAAGTCACTGGTTAGGCCAGTCTTGGGCTTTTTACCTGATGAAAGACATTGAATTATTGGAGTGGTGAGGTCCTAAATTTAATAACGTATTAGAATTCATACAAGTGAGTGAATTCAAGTAATTTAAATTGTATTCTATCGCAGTTTTGCTTTTACTAAGCAAATCTACTGTTAGAAATCATTTGATTTGTTACAGATTATGGACATCCATGTAATGCTTGTGTACTGGGACACTGTTATTGTCCTGACCTCACATAAATGGAATTGAATTGTATGAATGAGAGGAAATGCTGAAGAGTTTCTTGTACTTGTACACAAAATAAAATCACAGTAAACCAACACACAAAATCATTATTGAATATTATTTCCCTACACAAAATATGGGATACAAGAACACATGCATTCAAGTAAACTTTTTGTGGTATAAACGTACTCCAATGGTAACTAACTGTAAAACCAACAAAAATAATTTTATGGACTTTACAATATTAATTGTAAAGGTAACCTTTGGAAAAAATTGATCTACAAATGGTACAAATTTAATTGGTGCAAAAGTCATGTACATTACCACGAATTTTTCCAAGCTATGACCGTGCAGCCTTTTGGAATGTTCACTGTTGATGCTGAAACTTAATTTTGTTAAGTTCTGAAAATTTTGGATAAAAACACAAACACTATTCACCAACACTTACATGGCTTAGAACCAAGAATACTCGGGTGGAAATTTGTCCAGTGCAAATTCCAGAATTTAATGCTGTAAGTAAAGGTTCTTAAATAATTTGGTCACGTACTAAAGATGCTGAAAACTAACACGTACTGGTTAAAAAAACACTGAACTTTAACACATCTATACAAATGCTACTAGGAACAGTCTTAAAATATTAAAACAACAACCATCACTGAGTTTTGTTCACTGGTAAAGTTCAAAGCTTATTCAGTCATAAAAAATGAAGACACTTGAATTAAGTTATCGAAACCTGTCCTTTGGTTATAAATGATAATTTGTTAACTTTTCCAACACAGTTGTGTTACTGCTGGCTGAAGGCTGATAGAGTATTTGAATTGCAAAACATGGGTTAATGGGTAGAAAACTATATGTCAAATTTCCACTGTGAAAGTAACATACAACAGTGTAGCTGTGACCTCCAATATTTAGTTATTGGGGAATGTCGACAGGATATCTTTGGAAGAGAACTCGGACAACAGATGGTTATTGTAAGATAAGTGAACACTTGCTTGTGTTTTAGCATCCATCACCCAAAGTTGACTAGCTTGATCAACATAATTTTAAGTAACTGGAAACAGCCCAATTGTATATGTGGGATATTCTGCTTGGGTATAGATTTTTAAAGACACAGTTATTAGTTAAACAAGTCAATCATTATCTTTCACAGTCATGTCATGACTTCATCAGATGTTTAATAATAGAAGAAAGGTGTTATATAAGCTGTTCCCAATGCAAATTTTGCTTCCTAAACAGACATTTTCCTACAGTTAAAAATAATAATACTCAGCACAAACGTTAAAACTTACACATATATAAAAAACACAGAATCTCAGCTGTTACATATAACTACCTGTTTAATAAATCAGTTCATAATTCTAGTCTTGAATTTTTCAAATAATATTAAATTAAACAGATTAAGGTTTACTTTAACCTTTTATACATTAGCATAAAAATACTATTATTTTTATATAACTTTCACTTAGTTATTCAACAAGGATTAAAAACTGATCGAACTCTCATGAAGTAGTGCTTCAACAAATTTAAAGATAACGAAACAAAAACTCACTCAAGCTTACGGAAAGTCAATATCACTTCTAAAGTTGCTTGATGCTTTTTTAGAATTTGTTTATTCTCAGAATTCTAACTAACCCATAATAAATACTAGTTAAAAATAACACATCAGATGTCTAGTTTTGTAATTATACAAAATTAGTTTACCAGCATGGCCAAGCGTGTTAAGGCGTGCGACTCGTAATGTGAGGGTCGCAGGTTCGCATCCCCGTAGTGCCAAACGTGCTCGCACTTCCAGCTGTGGGGGTATTATAATGTGACGGTCAATCCCACTATTCGTTGGTAAAAAAGTAGACCAAGAGTTGGCAGTGGGTGGTGATGACTTAGCTGCTTTCTCTCTAGTCTTACACTGCTAAATTAGAAACGGCTAGTGTAGATAGCCCTCGAGTAACTTTGTGCAAAAATTCAAAACAAACAAGTTCACCATCATGTTTTCTTTAACAGCTGAACAATTAACCAAAAACAGTTTTTTATACATTGTTATTAATGGAAAGTTAGATTTTTATGAACTCTATAAACCATAATTAACACACTTAAGACTATCTTTCAATGTAATAACATCAATTATTGACCACTACAAGAAACAAATGTTCCACAGATCCATGTACAAAAAGAACAGATATTAATAAATGATTTTATTTATACAGGACACTGAATTATACCTCATGCTTCAAAGTCTGACCACGAGATGTCAAAAATTAGTAGCAGTACGTCATAAAACATTTTATTTCAATTATGATAAATACCGATCGTGTGTCAGGAAACACTTCCAAATTCAAACTACATTATTACAAAATTTCATATTGCACATTATCAGAATGTTGTTTCAATTTTCTTACAGCTTTTAACTGTTCACTGTGTTGGTAAAATATCATGTCTAAACTTTATAATAATGCACTAAGCTATCAGAATCTTGTCACTTCAATGGCAAACCAACCTATCATTTGGTACGAATAATAGAGAAAAAAATATTTATATTATTCACTAAATAATCCTATTGTAGAGGACAGAATTACCGAATTTTCCAAAAAAAAAAAAAAAAAGATTTTGCTCTGAATTCATTCTTCAATGTTGTCACCAGACAAAAATATGTGGAGATTCACAAAAGAACATTCAAGACTTGTTTTTTTTCCCAGAAACAGTATACTGGTGAAAATAGACTTAACAAAACAAAGTCACAACAAGTTTGTAGAAATGCCTTACAAGTTACTTGTAAACATTCACAGAGAGTACTGAATTATCTTCATTTCTCTGGGCCACTCTGTATGTGTAACAATGATCCAATAACCATAATGACTTAGTAAATAAGATAAAATCAGGCCTCACAGCAGACTGCTGAAAAAATATATTTGTGAAGTTACCTCTTCCTAAAAATAGAGAGCAAACTTGTTTCACAAACTATAATATAGCAAAATATACACATCTTATAGCTGACACATAGTAAAAAAAAAAAATGTCGATGCTCCTCTGTTAAAGCCATCAACAATAAATCCATTACTTTGCAGGTAATGACAGAGATTTTATCAGGCAAGTTCTGATAATGAAATTCATATTGTCCCTCTCTTAATCACACAAATTATGTGGAAGTGTTATATTTCCACAGAACTGTAGTTAACAATATCAACACTAACATTAAACATTTTGAGCTGTTTCATTTTTAGCACAGAACTACAATGTGGGTGATCTGCACACCATGTCTTACCATGACAAATCGAATCTAAGTTTTAGAGTTATAAATGGCAACAGTACGTAGAAAAATGAACAACGTTTCGACCTTCTTTGGTCATTGTCAAATTCACAAGGAAAGAAAGAAATAACTGACCGATAGCTGACCACACGTTTGAAGGTGGTTGTGTAATTGAGTGTAGGAATGTAGAGGGCGTGTTTAAATGTTGGATTATATTTATTAGAATAAGGTCAAAACGTTGTTTGCTCCTCTACATAATGCTTTCTCTACCCATACCAGCTGTTTTTACATATACATGTCATTCAATTTGTTAACTTTATAAATCATAACAGAAACAAAAATTATATGAAATCAGAGTGGTTTGTTTGCAGTGAAGTACAATGGATTATCCGTGCTTTAATCACGACAGGAATCAAAACCTGGTTTATGGCACTGTGAGTCTGCAGACAAGCCACTGAGAGCAAGATCAGGGTGAATGGTCATTCTAAACTAACTATTACAAAAAGTGAAGAACAAATAATTAATTTCTTTCCTGAACAACTTTTACAAAAGGTGCTTTCAACACCAATTACAATATAAATTTTATAATTTCACACACAACACCAAACTAACACCAATACACGTTTTTTTGCCCCAATCTATTCCTGATTTTTTGTTTCTCATTTTAATATCAAAACAGGGCAATATAAAGATGCGTTACATACAAAATTTTGTATTCTATTGCAGAGTTTTGTTCCTTGACCACTGACCTAGGTCCCATTTTTCATTCACATTTTTGAGCCCACCTCATGTCATCCATTCTGGGTTTGCAGCCAGTCACAGCTTCAATTATTTTCTCACAAGTTTCCCAAAAGTGCAGTTTCTCGAGGGGATAGTTTAACCAGCCAGTTGTGATGCAGAAATAGGTCTCATGAGGTGCCACGTGGTGGATACGGTGGTGACGCTGAGGGAGAACAACATGGAAAGTTTGGAGCAGGGTCACCCAACGTGGAAGTCCAAAATAAGTGTGGGACCACTTGTGAATCTGAAAGAACATTTGTGGATGTTTCAGTAATAATTCAGAAACAAAGTGTGTGTTGTTGTTTCTTGGTGGTGGTGGGGTGACACATTTCTGCTGTGCCAGCAAAAAC
>MU033967.1:18920-66921 GCA_011833715.1 Carcinoscorpius rotundicauda
TTTAGCGTTGTGAATCCGCAGACATATCGCTGTACTAGCTGGGGAAAGGTAGGGTGGGCTTCCAGAGGCAATTTTAGTGTATAGATATGCTTATTACATTACCGCGTTTTCTTGTTTACTAACTGTTAATATCGCATGGCTTAGGCAAGATTTCTGATGTACAGTTTGGAAATGTTTTGGCTACATATATTTATTGATATATACATATACACGTCACTTATATGGAAATGTGCTCATGAAATAACTCTATTTAATAACGTACTGGTACTGGCGAACAAAGCACGCGCCAAAGTTAACCACCGTTATTATTAACAGACATATAAATATAGAAGTTATTCTTGTTTAAGCGGGAAACACGCCCCGCAGCCCGCCTCCACAAAATAGAGGACAACAGTGATTGGTTGTCTCCTTTATTAAATCAAAATATTCAGAGTAGTTAAATAACTTGGTTCATCCCTCGAAATTCTTGTGGTTGGGTTAGTATTTCCGGAGCCAAGTTACTTGGAGTCTGCAGACCTCCACCTTCCTTGTCAACAACGTTTCTGGAGGAACCAATTATTGTTGTTGTTTTGTAAGCGTTACATCGTGATCTTAGGTGTGAGTGATTTCTTGGAAGTTGCTACATTGCATGCCCACATATGGTCATGCCTCCAGCCCCTCCAAGATAGACGCCATATTGGAATCCCAATGACTAATGTCCGCATTCCAACTTGCCCTCCCAATACGCACTAGTTTCTATGGTCTACCAAGAGTAATTCCCGGAAAATGTATTCAAACGTCTATTTAGCTTAGTATCAAATAAATATTCTTACCCTTCAAACTAACTTTTCCCCATCATTGGTTTCCCTACATCCGTGAAATTTGTCTTTTTATTGAGTCTAATCGAAATTTTATTGATTCACCAGAAAAACTTACAATTCTACCAAACAAGACATCCCAACTCAACACATAAACCGCATCATTTGTTAAGTTTCCTTTCTAGAGTAACATTGTTTTGGGTTAAATCACGTGGAAACTTTGAAAAGCATTACGTCTTTCCAAAGCATATTACACCAATCTCTGGTAAAGTTAAGTTGCTATGGCATAAAGCGGTAAGTCATTATATGTTCGTCTTTATTCTTTCATGTGCTTGTCTCTACAGCAAGCTTTAAAATAACATCTTGCGTTGCAAGTCACTGTACAAAGTGACTTAGGTTTAGCATTAATATCAGCTATTGTTTTAAAACTTATTGGAAATAACAGTTTTAGGCCAACGTATAGAAAAGCGATCCTTGTTTCGTATTAAATTCCCAACTTGAAACAGAAACGGACAAGTCAAAGCTATACCGAATGTTTAAATTATTCGTGTAATAAATCAAACATGAAACGAAAATTTCGAATTTTGATGTTTTGTGAGCCTTATGCTTAAACAGCCATATTGCCAAACGATCTAAACTTCGAGTGCTGGTTTGTGGTATTTCAATCTGAACACCACTTAGGCAACGCTCTGGTTAAACATCAAACTCACGAGACAAATAGTAAATTGTCAAAAAACGATTTTAGGAACATATTACGTGCTTTGACAGGATAATAATCTGTCTTTTTCAGAACGTTGTTAACAGATTAACATTTAACAAAATACTATGTACATTATCGGCCTTGGCATATCTTGGTAGAATGATTAGGTATTCTGCTGTGGCTGGTTTGATCCTTTTGGTGTGAACCAGGCCCAGCATGGTCAGGTGGGTTAAGGCGTTCAACTCGTAATCTAAGGGTCGTGGGTTCGAGTTTCCGTCGCACCAAACATGCTAGCCCTTTCAGCCGTGGGGACATTATAATGTTACGATCAATCCACTATTCTTTGGTAAAAACGTAGCTCAAGAGTTGGCGGTAGTTGATGATGACCAGCCACCTTCTCTCTAGCCTTAGACTGTTAATTAGGGACGGCTAGCGCAGATAGCCCTCGAGTAGCTTTGCACGAAATTCAAAAATAAACAAACAATGTTTGAACCATATTCAGTGACGTGATCAAGAAACGCTACTATGAAATAAATAAATGCTTCTCATTTGATTCTTATTGTGTGGTGAACAGGAAGGGAGGTCAAGTTCACCTATTTTCAGAGAATATGAGCGCTAACAGAAAATATTTTAGGGGCCTTACATATTCCAGTAAACTGGAAATACAATTTATTCTCTCCAGTTTTTTAGAGCAAGATTAAGATTAAAACTGGAGCCTAAAAAAACTACTATTTATTAATATATTACATACTATTATCAAACAGAGAAGGAGGGTGGGAGAACCAACAAATTTCTTCTGGATTACGTTGATATTTTAACAAACTTTATGCACTATAAACAACATATTCGATACCGTCAGCTTACGTTGTTATATGATTTGTCGTTGTTGTTGTTTTTGAATTAAGCACAAAGCTACACAATGGGCTATCTGTGCTCTGCCCACCACGGGTATCGAAACCCGGATTTTAGCGGGTAAGTCCGCAGACATACCGCTGAGCCACTGGGGGGCTATATATGATTTGTCAACGACTGCCAATAGTAATTTTATTTTGTGTTGTTTAAAACAATAAAGATGTTAGACCAGTTCTGACAATATTTATTTTAAGCGATTCATCGTGAGTCTTATTACACAAAATACCCCTTGGTTTAGAGTTATGCTTTGGTGTATGCTGAGAAATGCTCTGACGTAATACCCGGTACGTATGCGTGTGAATCACTGGTGTAACATATTATTGCGTGAAATGTGTGTAATGTTTCTAGTGATGAAATATGCGCTTTTTGTCCTAATAAAATAATAATAATACAAAAGAAAACAGCAAAGAAAGCCATATAGAAGTAATATTATTATTATTATTATTATTATGTATATTATCAAAATCAAGTTTTAAAAACCTACATTGAACAGAGGGTATAAGAAAAATGTTTGCTTCTGAACGTAAAGGCTTTGCTTTGGTTTGCTTTGAATTTTGCGCAAAGCTACTCGAGGGATATTTGTGCTAGCCATCCCTAGTTTAGCAGTTTAAGACTCGAGGGAAGACAGCTAGTCATCATCACTCACCGCCAACTCTTGGGCGACTCTTTTATCAGTTATTAGTGAGATTGACCGTCAGATTATAACGGTACCACGACTGAAAGGACGAGCATGTTTGGTGCGACGGGAACTCGAACCCGCGACCCTCAGATTATGAGTCGAGTGCTTTAACCACCTGGCCATGCCGCACCAATTTAAAGGCTTTAAGTATGGAGCAGAAGGGGGCATGGTCCCCTTCCCAGATTGCTATAGCGGAAATGGTAAACTTTCAGTTGTACTTTTCATCTTGTTACTTTTTACATTTCGCATGTGTTGTTTTTACCTTCCCCCACCAAACACACACACATACTTCATTTTCAAAGTTAAAAGAGTCCACGCGCGCCACGTGTTTGTTTCTCGGGAGAGGAGGGGGGTTGTGTTTATAGAGAATGAAATTTTTCGAATCACTTTCATCAGTTCCAGGAATATATTAGCTTCAGCAAATTTCCCTGGTAATACTGGGATTTGTTGTTCATATTTTAATCAGTAAAGAACTGTACTGAGTCGCAGCTCCTAATTACACTGTTCACCTAGGGAGTCATGAATCCGTTTGAACGAGTCACACGGCCGTTTACTGTGTATATGCTGATAAGTGTATCATTACAGTAATTAAGATAAGTTTATGTTTCAGCCAAGCTAGCGTGTTGGAAAAAATGTTGACGAACTTTCGTTAGCCAGCTGGTAGCACGAACTTGATTACGATTACTTTGATATTCTTGGAGCTTCATGGAACCGTTCCAATATCCACGGAAAAATATTTATTTGTTTATTCATTTCCATTAAGATATGAACGATAACAGTGTCCACAGAAATGTGATGAGGTGAAAATTTACGTAATGCTATCAAGAAAAATGGCGAATATTTCTGGATTATTTTTAGGCCTAATCTTTTATGATTTAAATTCTAAACCAAAAATTCGTCCATAGCCTCAGCGACACCTATGGAGCTGATGAAAAAAATTTTTTTTTTAGTAAAATCAACCCGAGTTACCAGTTGTAAGATCGCTAATTAAAGTATTTCAGAGTTTCCTGAATAGAGCTGTAACCTTCATTGCTGTGGAACACTTTGGGTAACTGCAAAAAAAAACAAAAAAAAACGAATGAAGGTAGGAGTTTGTTTTTGTTATATCGAACACATTACTAATTTGTCTGCAGTTTGAATATTTCTAGGTAGAACCCATTTTGTCTTTCTGTCTCTATGTCGTTGTAACATAATGATAAACCCAGCCCTAAAACCGAAGAGTAACTGTTAAGATAACAACAAATTGTGGAGAAGATTATTTATAAATAAAGTTAATTATTAGACTCTGGTTAACAAGGGGTAAGACAGTAATGAAATAGAATGTCCTAAAAGTCAGTTACCATTGGCTGAATGTCCACACACGTTTACAAAATACAATAAGTATGTCCTTTTTCAAGTTACCATTGGCTGAATGTCCACACACTTTTACAGAATACAATCAGTATATTCTCTTCCAGGTTACCATTGGCTGAATGTCCACACAGGTTTACAGAATACAATTAGTATGTCCTTTTTTCAGGTTACCATTGGCTGAATGTTCACACATGTTTAGAGAATATAGCTATACCTTATCAATATTCTTTTGACTTCAAAAGAAAAATAGTATATTTTGCGATTCATTTGTAAAAGTTTAAACATTTTCTGAAAGTTCGCACTTTCGAAACGAGTACAAATATTTTATCTTTTACCATAAGAAGAGTACGTTTGCGCATCCTACTGAAACACTACTGTCACCACGCGGACCTCTTAGTGAGTGTTGCTTATTGTTTTTGTGTCTAATTTATTTGGAAACCAATTTTGATGTAAATTTGTAACACATAAAGAAATTATTGTTCTTCTCGTTGGTTAGGGGTTTGTTTTGGTAGTATGGACAGTTGACGCCTTGCCTTTCTCAGTGGTTACAGGTTTGTTTTGCCAGGCTGGGCGGTCTATCAACTGAAAGCTATCAGGCGGTTTCAATATGACAAATAATAACATGTCTGCAGTGCAAAAGCAAATAAAAGACATCTTAAATTCTTATATTCCATTACTGTCATGTCTTCCTGTGGGATGGTGGGTAAGTCTTCGTATCTACTGCCGTAATATCGGGGGTTCAATTCTCTCAGTGTACACATCCGACGTTGCTGTTTTTAAAATTCTAACAGAGAAACTGTTTACATTCTTATCTTGTAGACATGCATGCAAGGGTTGGACGTAGCTAGTGGTTAACATGTCGGGCTGCGTATCGCAAGGATGGGATTCAATACGTTATGTCTCTGAACGTATTCAGTGTACAAAAATTATTGTAGAGCATATAAAAAATTTGAAGACAATGAAACCATCGCTAGCCTTTATTACAAGTATAGGCTTATGTAGCGTATTTTATCGTCCTTAAAATACGTATATCTACTTTTGTATTTTTAAATATAAAACCAAGCAGCATACAAAGACATATAAGATTACTTAGATATATGCATGGTTAAAAAACAAAACTAATTATCTTGTCTCTCAAAAACAGTTCAAAATTAATGAATGCGATACCTGAATTTTAGGGTTCTGGCAGTCTAGCCATGAGTGGAACTTATCTTTCAGGTTGAATATTTTGTTTTGAATTTGGCGTACAGCTACATGAGAGCTATCTGCGCTAGCCATCCCTAATTTAGCAATGTAAGACTAAAAGGAATGCAGCTAGTCGATTCGAACTTCTCGACCCTCAGATTACGAGTCGAGTGCCTTAACCACCTGGCCATGCCAGGGCCTGATTGAATCTTTGAAATACTTTTATGTTTGATAACAAATAAAACCATAATTTTTAAACTAGATATGTTACTTGATTAGAACTTATTACTTCGATATATCAAGAAAGAAAATCTTTTACACTGAGCGATGCAACATATGAAATCACAAGATTACCGTACAAAACATGTGAAAAAAATGGTGCAAAATAGAAAAAATAAGGCAGTTAATTTTGTTACTAAAAATAACTTCACATTTTCCAAGAATTCACACTTAACAATAAGGCTACAGAGTACACACTTTAAGCCATTTAGCATCCAGACTATAGAATTCACACTTTGAATCAGCCAAATCTAAATTACTGATTTTACCACTTAAATTAGTCATTGTCCAACCTACAGAATTAACACTGTGTGTCAAACAACACACAGATTACAAAGATAACACCTTCAATCTCTCAATATACTGTCTGCATAATATACACTGTAAATCAGCCAAAATCCAAACCTCAGTTTATTTTAGAGTGAAGCCACGGTGGGCTATCTGTTATGTCTACCGTGGAGAATTGAATTTTAGCGTTGTAAGCCTATAGACTGCAAAATTCACACTTTGAGAAGGTTGCTTTTCACTTTGCGTCTATTCACGCGGTCAATCTATTTCTTTAACCGGATATTTAATTTTCAGAAATATCTTATGCTTCTTGTTGCAATAATTAGAAGTGTTTCTAAGACGGTGTTTTCTAGCACTCAGAACTCTCTCGTGGACTGTAGCAAAGAACACCAAACGATCGAAATTAGATAAGTTATCTTAGCTAACCTTAAGATGACCTAAAGAGGTCGAAATGTTGTCATGTACTTAATTAGTAAAAGTGTTAGTTCTCATATTACTTATCCTGACATACATATCTTAGAGTCATTCCGAATTTTACCCAAAGATACTCAAGGGCCATCTGCACTAGACGTCCTTGATTTATCAGTAACACTGCAAGGAAACTACAACCAGGCATGGCCAGGTAGGTTAAGGCGTTCGACTCGTAATCCGTAGGTCGCGGGTTTAAATCCCTGTCGCACCAAACATGCTCGCCCTTTCAGCGTGGGGACGCTATAATTTACGACCAATCCCACTATTCGTTGGCAAAAGAGTAGCCCAAAAGTTGGCGGTTGGTGGTGATGACTAGCTGCTTTTCCTCTGGTCTTACACTGCTAAATTAGGGAGGGCTAGCTTGTGTAGCTATAAGTTAAATTCAAAAACAAGTATATTCGCACGTTTCATTAATAAATTTGTTTTGTAACAATGTGTTTAAACATGCGAATCAAAGGTACAGTAACTTTTTTATTTACTAATGGTGCGGATAGTCATCAGTATGTGTGTGTCAAATGTTTGAATATCTCGTATCGCGATAGTTTTCTTGTTTTTCATCAAAACGAGGACCAGCGAAGGCCAAAGTTCGAGCATATCCATCCCAACTTTATAACTTCTGGTTAAAAGTAAGGTCAGTTTGTAGCACCCCCGACTGATACGTGGTTACTCTTAAACGTGAGTAGGACTGACTGTGACAGTTATATTATATACAGCAGTACATGGGGGGTTGAACCTTGGATCTCTTGGTACGCAGCCCTACATACCAATAAATTGACCACAATCGACCCTAGACCCCTTTGAAAGATTGTAGAAATGAAACAATCGAAGAAGAACTTGGCTAGTGAGAACTGAGACAATTCGAAGCAATGTTTCTCAATGATTATGGTAACACAATCACAACATGAACAAATATGCTTCACATTACACTCCGTAACACAACAAAATATTGTAACCTTAACTTGAAGGCCACAAACACTCTTTCAAGAAGCTTCGTGTTAATAAACGAAAAGTTCTTTTTTTTTCACTATTTTGGTTATGTTTCATAGCATGCAGTACAGACATAGTATGCGTAAGTTTTAACTTTTTCAGAAAATATATAGCCTAGCATTTTGCTTTATACACTGCTGCTTATCGGAGGGTCTGTAGTTCGAGACGTGAAGCTGCTAAATATGCTTTGTACTTTCACTTGTGGAGGTGTTTTAAATGTCATATTTAATGCTGGTATTTGGTTCAAACAACGGACTTGTGGCGGCGAACTCTGCTGATTGATTCTGGTCACTTCTGGTCAGCAGCTCAAAATTAAGAACGGCTATACTTGAACCATAGAGGCTGTGTTTAGCCCACATGCGTATTATGCGTCGTGCAAGTTTGAAACTTCAATTCCAGTTTCATAAAGTTTAAGTGAAATCAGTGAATGTAGTGTTCTTTCTTATTGGCCTCGTAATCTGAGGGTCACAGGTTCGAATCCGGTCGCACCAAACATGCTTGCCCTTTCAAGCATAGGGAGTTATACTGTAATGGTAAATCCCACAGTGTTTTAATAAACCATTATTTCAAGAGTTGGCGGTGAGTGATATTGACAAGCAATCTTACCTCTGGTCCACCATTGCTAAGTTAGGAATGGCTAACGCAGATAGTCCTTGAGTAGCTTCACGTTAAATTCAACAAAACAAATCAATCCTGGTTATTTTTAAGCTTGTTTGTGTAATAGGGAATTAACCTTAATACTATACGTATAACTAAGGAGCTAAACTTTTTTTTACAAATGGAATGATTGGTAGGAAATAATGTTAACCCTAATTACAGATATCAATTAATGATGTATAATATTAACCCTAAAAATACCGGTGTGGTTTGGACCCCAAACTCTATGGATTTGTGAGCCTTGCAAAGTAGCTTCATTCCATATGTACTCTACATGAATCACCTGATTCGTTTGTGTTTAGTTTGTGTTTGTGTTTAGTTGATTCTTTGGTAAGAGGTTAATATTAATGAATGTTACACCCGGTAAAACAAAATAATTACTTAGTGTGACGCAACTTTGGACCCTACCGATAATAAAGGACACTTAAATAATTCGGTGTATACTTTCATTTTTTTACAAGTAAATTGTTTTGTTTATTTTGTTTATCTGCGCTGCTAAAGTGTAAGACTAGAGGGAAGGCAGCTAGTCATCAGCACCCACCGCCAACTCTTGGGCTTCTCTTTTGCCAACGAATAGTGGGATTGACCGTCACATTATAACGCCCCCACGGCTAAAAGGGCGAGCAGGTTTGGCGCGACGGGGATTCGAACCCGCGACCATCAGATTACGAGTCGCACGCCTTAACATTTGATCACACCTTTTAACTTTCGTCTTACTTGCTTGTGATATGGGAACACAAAATCCAATGCCAAATTCGGATTCAGTGATCCCAGAGACATTCTCCAAGGATTCCACCACACTGGTTGACCTTTTAGGTACACTCTGGTCCCCTTGCAAGAGGAACTACGCCGTGTTGGTAAGGACACCTTCTGATCCACTTGCCAAGGTTGGTTCTTCAAGTTCCAGAAGTGTAGAAGTTAGTCAGACATGTATATAAAGTTAAAGACTGATTTATTGTAGAATTGCGTAATATTGTCTCTTACATCGTGACGGTTCAATACTTTGCTGAACTTTACGTAAAGTCACCCGAGGACTGTCAGGGTCCGTATTGATAAAGTGATATATTTTAAGGCTCTCAGTAGAATCCACCGCCAACTTTAGGAGTACTTCTTACCAATGAATAGCAGAATGGGCAGTTACATTACAAGGTTTCTACGTAAAGAGCAAACATATTCAGGTATCAGTCCCGTGACTCGCAGATTACGACTCAAGTGCCCTAATTGTTGGGCTCTTAGAATTAAGTAAAGGCAGAAGGTGGATGCACCGTCGTGGTACATGAGATCAACATGAAAATTGTCAGCTATCTCCGAACAAAATAGTATTTTTCACTAAAGAATGCCCCCCCCCCTTTTCAATGATTATCAGTAACTTTAAGGACGTACAACATTAAACTCGTAAGTAATTAACCTTTGTACTCGACTTATTTTAGGACACTAAATAGTTTTTAGTCAAATTTTCTCACACAAACTACATATAGCTTTGACCCCATAGAGTAATTCCTACCGAAATGACGTCAGTGCACACAAAACAAAAAGTTGAACCGGCCAAATGATATAGCTACTTATTCACTTTAGTTGTGTCTTTAAATTAAGAGCACAAGTCCTACGTTTTGGTAAGCTGTCAGATGAAAGAAGCTAATTTCTAAAATATGAGTTGTTTTTTGTTTACTATTACCAAAACGAGTGAACGTCATAAGATGTATTCTCAAACTAGGGTTCCTCGTTGGTAGAGTCTACGTATTTACAACGCTAAAATCAGAGGTTTCGATTCCCCTCGATGGTTTCAGCAAAAAGCCTGTTGTGGCTTTGCTGTATGAAACACACACACGTCCATACACATACTCAAATTAGGCTTAGCTGATATTTTGAGTTCAAATTAAAAGTTTCGTAAAGAGATTCCAAATTTCCGACGTGAATTTAAACGTATGTTAAAAAAATATAATTACGATTCTATTTGCAAATCTAACGGCTAGTTTTATACGTATACCGATGACGTAAGTTCCCCCCAGGTGGTTCAACAAATATATTAAAATTGGTCACCTGATAAATGTTAAGTGTTTTTCATCTACACGTGTTTCAGTTCTTTGGTTATTTTGAATATCCACGAGAAACTAAACAAGGGTTATCTGTGATAACCATCCCTAGTTTTGAAGTGATATCTTAGACCAATGGTTCTTAACCTTTTTCATTGTCTTACCCTCTGAGACTCTCCACGGTATTACCGTGACCCCGATAAAAATGTTTGTCATGGTGAACTTTACGCAAAGGTAGAAAGAAACAAAACGATATAAATATTCTAATTTATTGAAAATGTTACAGATAAATGACCTTGAGAATTGCTACAAATGTTAAACAAATGTAAAATACGTGGAATTACTAAACACCATACAAAACCTACTCATTCACTCAGTGTGAGGGTTGAAATAATATATATATAATAAGATGGAAATTTTGATATTTAAATTTTAAGTTCGATGTATTAATATTACATAGTTAGAAGAATAAGGAAATTCAAAACGTTGTAATACATAGAATTGTTTTACTCAAATTAGACAGGTGGTTGCGCAACAAGCATCTCGTTTTATATGCAAAAACGGCTCGTTTGGGTTGAGAAAATATTTTACATAGAAGAGCGAACAACGTTTCGACCTTCTTAGAGCCGTTTTTGCATATAAAATTCTCAACAAGTGGACATCAATGAAGCATCTCGTTTGTTTTTGAAATTCACACAAAGCTACACGAGCGCCATCAGTGATAGCCGTCCCTAATTCAACAGTGTAGGACTAGAGGGAAGGCAGCTAGTCATCACCACCCACCGCCAACTCAAGGGCTACTCTTTTACCAACGAATAGTGGGATTGACCGTCACATTATAAAGCCCCCACGGGTGGGAGGACGAGCATGTTTGGCACGACTGGGATGCGAACCTTCGGATTAACAGTCACACGCCTTAACACGCTTGGCCGTGCCGGGCCTACAAGCATCTCAACGCGGTTCAACTGTCGCACTTCAGCATGTTTCTCATTGGTGGGCAGTTACAGGCACGTACCACAAAAACTACAAACTTCTCCGTGATTTCCCCAATAATTCTCAAACCTTTCATGAACCCCTGAGAAACTTCAAACGACCCCCAGGTTAAGAAACACTCTCTTAGAGGGGAATAAAGCTGTTCAACATCACCCTCCGCCAACCTTTGAGCTACCTTAATCAATAAGTGGAACTTTACCATTCCTCATATAACGCAGTTTGGGAAATGTCGACGATAGAACGCGAACCACGAAACATCAGATCGACATTTTGGCACGCTAACCACTAAGCCACGTCTGAAAATGTACTCCGAAGATCGGTGGTTCGCGTCTCCGTCGCACCAAACATGCTAGTTCTTTCAGCAGTGGGGGCCTTATAATGTGCGATTAATCCCACTGTTCGTTAGTAAAAGAGTAGCCCAAGAGTTGGCGGTGAGTGGTTATGACTAGCTGCCTTTCCTCTAGTCTTACACAGCTAAATTAGGGACAGCTAGCGCAGATAGCCCTCGAGTGTGTGTGTTTTTCTTTTAGCAAAGCCACAACGGGCTATCTGCTGAGCCCACGGAAGGAAATCGAACCCCTGATTTTAGCGTTGTAAATGCGTAGACCTACCACTGTACTAGTGGGGGGGTGCCCTCGAGAAACTTTGTGCGAAATTCTAAAAACAAACACTCACTGTTTTTTCACCTTCACAAATATGTCTGAGTAAGTAACCAAAAATAATTCCTTTAGGTTCAAAATAAAAGCACCAGACCATTACAACTGCATACATACGTTAACTTACTTTTGATTTCGCACAATGGTAACGTGGAAAATGGCCAGAATCTCACACTTCATCAGGCACTTAGCAAGCTTTTAACCTGACCTTTAAAATCACTGAAACCGTGGGCAGTCGAAAGATATTCAGTTTGACTCTGTGGTCTCACGATCTGGGATCATTTCAACTGCTTCTCTTGGCAAGATACACCCCTAATTTTCAGTGAAAATGTTTTTGTTTCTCTTTCCGTGTATGTGGTACAACTAGTAAAAAAAAGTTTAACCCTCGTATGCACATCTACTTAAATAAGAGTTACTGCAGCAATCGTGAGTGTTCATGTTTTAACCCTCACAAACAGCACGTGAAGTGTTGGAGGCAATCGTCTGCTACTATCACGCACCAGTACTTTCAGTCACAACAATGTCCGTTCAGTAGTTTTCTATCACCAACAACAGTGGTGAACGTTTATAATGTTTGTGCGAAAAATAGACGCTGATGTGTTTTTGGCCAATGAATTCAATAAATTTAAATGTAGAAATCTTTGTTTCCGGACTTAGTGTTGAATATTATATGACATCTAACGAGTTGCTAAGGTGCTGCGACATCTAACCAGCCCTTCATAACACTGAATATGTATAATACACAATGTACTGTTGTGAACTTTGCGGAACTTGGTTTGTTTAATTTGATTTGAACTTCGCGCAAAGCTACTAGAGGGCTATCTGCGTAGTCGTCCCTAAGTTAGCAGTGTAAGACTAGAGGTAAGGCAGATAGTCATCACCACCCACCGCCAACTCTTAGGCTACTCTTTTACCAACAAATAATGGGATTGATTATCACATTATAACGCTCACACAGCTGAAAGAGCGAACAGGTTTGTGTGACGAGATTCGAACCCGAGACCCTCGGATTACGAGTCGAATGCCCTGATCATCTGGCCGCGCCGGGTCTTTGCAGAACTAAACGATTCTTTGTAAAAAATATTTACCAGCACTCAATTTTGTAATTTTTCAAGCAACAAAGAAAGAAAGGTGTTGTCTATTACAAGAGAGAACAAACAACAACTACGTTTATCCTAAACAACTGGATATTTTAACTTTGAACTGTTCCAGACATTCAACATTTTCCACAAATACTGATGAATATTAGTAATCACAGCTGACTGTAACAAGATCGTCCAGATAGCCGGTGGTTACAACGCTTTCCAGAAATTGTGACTGTAGCTGATGGTATTAAGATCTTTCAGAAATTGTAACCGTACCAGTTTCTAAAAAGTTCTTTCAGAAATTGTAACCGTACCAGTTTCTAAAAAGTTCTTCCATAAAAGTGTAACCACACCTGGTGGTTACAATGTCTTTAAGAGAGTATAAATACAGCTGACGGTTACAACATATTTCAGAAAATGTGGTCGCAGTCGATGGTTAAAACGTCTTGCAGATGGTGTAATCACAGCTGATGGTTACAAGATTTTCCAGAAAGTGTAACCACAGCTAATCGTTAAAAATGTCCCTCGCCTTCAGATTTACTACACTTAAATTCGGGGTTCTATTCCCCTCGGAGGGCTCAGCTTTGCTATAAAAAAAGCACACACATACACGTTAAAAGATATTCCAGAAAATAGTCGCAGCTGGTAGTCACCAGATTTTCCAAAAACGGTCGGTATCTCGTAGCAACATGAAAGTTCGGACAACGTTTAATCTCGATATATCTTCTAACGAACTACAAAACTTCTCTTAACCCTTGAAACTGAGTATAAAACCACGTGACTATAATTATGTGTGTTAAAATTCTAATGTGCATTTTCAACAGTTGTGTTGATATAATAAACGTTATTCACATAATACACAGAAATACAAACGTGTATTTCACCACTGTTTTTGTTATTAGAAACATAACTATACCTAATACTTAGAAATATAGATATCTTTATCGGTAGGAACACTTAACAAAGGGAACATAGCTGTTATTAACACCAGCAACATAACTACGTGGCATTAGGGATATACACAACAAGGATACAGCTGCGTACTTAGTAGTAATACAGCTGCGTACTTAATAGTAGTAATACAGTTGTGTGCTTAATAGTAGTAATACAGTTGTGTACGTAATGTGGTTATTTATATATATATATATATATATAATAATAACAAAGGCAGCTAACACTAGTTGAGAGACAGTTTGAAGTATAACAAATAAACACGAAGCACTGAACAATAAATAATACTGCCTTTTAAAATTTTGTTTAGGTAGTCTCAGCATCCAGATACAGATTACTTTTACAGTGTACTCAATTAACACTAAATAAACTCAACCGTTTCAACAAATACAGTGTATTCTACTAAAGGAAAGGGCCCGGCATGGGCAGGAGGGTTAAGGCGTGCGCTTCGTAATCTGAGGGTCGCGCCAAACATGCTCGCTCTCCCAGCCGTGGGGGCGTTATAATGTGACGGTCAATCCCACTTTTCGTTATTAAAAGAGTAGCCCAAGAGTTGGCGGTGGGTGGCGATGACTAGCTGCCTCTCTTCTAGTCTTACACTGCTAAATTAGGGACGGCTAGCACAGATAGCCCTCGAGTAGCTTTGTGCAAAATTCAAAAACAAACAAACTGAAGGAGACTACACTTCATTCTTCTACCGCGTGTTCTACCAAGGAAGACTACGACGCATTTTTCGAAAGGAGACTCCAGGGTCTTTCATTTATTGTTGTTTTATTGTATTCCATTATGGAAGACAACGATCTGTCCTACTGTGTGTTTCATCTTGTGTGTTTGTTTGTTGTTGTTGTGTTTTTTTGTTTGTAATCAAGCACAAAGTGACACAACGGGCTAGCTGTTCTCTGCTCAAACAGGGCATCGAAACTCGGTTTCTAGCGTCGTGAAGAAAGCGTGTTTTTTTTCTCTAACCCTCAACCCTATCGTACTAATTTTTAGGTTACGCCAACCTCGGGCAATGATGAAGACATCTTTACGTATACGAAGGGGAAAAATAATGTTATGATAATACAGTTAAACACTGGAATAAAATCACTATTTGAATACAGCATCATATAGAAATGCCATATATTTATAATGATACGCAGAGAGACTTTAAATTTAAGAAACAACATGTTGAAATCGAATTACCTTAACAGATAAGGTCCCGCGGAGGGACGTATGTATGTTGTCGGATTAGAACGTTATAATCACCGGTTCTATTGCCCTGGCAGACACAGCATACAGCCCAATGTGGTTTTGCAACGAGAAAATATACACAAAACAGATAAAGTATCGTTCTAGAAAAAAGTACCCGTCATCCTCTCATTAAAAGAATGTGCATAACTATTGATGTAAATGCATGCAAAGTGTTACACCTTGACTAAATTTGCTAATAAGCAAAGGTTTAGGATGTTACAACTTGGCTAAATTTGCTGAAATATGGTAAGCCAAAATCTTAAGGCCAATGAACATAAAGAAAAAATATGCATTTTGCGTTGGTAGACTCAACCACTTATTTGAGTAGAGTTTCGAAAAGGAAAAAAACAACTTTTTTAGTATTTAATGGGAAAAATGCGAACACTATGAAATTAACCTAAATACTAGCTGGTCCAAAGTTTAAGACCATCTCAAAAAGAGGTCCTAAACGGGGTAGAAAATGCCCAACAAGAGGTCTCAGTAATGAGTTGCACGGCCGTCATTGCAAATATCTGCAAACATTCGCTTTGACATGGTCGATATAAGTGTTTGCAGAAGGCTGGCTGAAATGTTATTCCAAGTGATGAAGATGGCTTCACGAAGATCATGCACTGTTTGGAATTGACGTCCATTTCTATATACTTCCCTTGCCATCCACTCTTAAACATTTTCAAGGGGGTTTAGTTCGGCGAACACACTGGATGGTCCAAATGAATCACGTTATTCGCCATGAAAACGTCCTTTGTCCTGTGGGCATTGTGGATTGCAGTGCTGTCCTGCTGAAAGATCCAATCATTTCCACACAAACGAGGATCTTCAGTCAATAAGGATGCTCTCTCCAACATGTCAATGTAGCCAGCTGCTGTTTGACGCCCCTGTATAACCTGAAGCTTCATTGTTCCATGGAAGGAGAAAGCACCCCAGATGATGGAACCTCCTCCACTATGTTGTGTAGAAAATGTTTCCGGTGGAATATCCTTATTGTGCCAGTAACGTTGGAAGTCATCTGGGCCATCTAGGTTAATTTTTTTTCTTCTCATCAGAAAACAAAACCTTCGTCCACTTTCCTACGTCCCATGTTTGGTGCTTCTCAACAAAGTTTAACCGAGCTGTTTCGTGGTGTGAAAGGAGGCGTGGTCTTTGAAGACGTTTACGGTTTTGAATGCCTTTCTCTCGTAGATGCTGTTTTATTGTTTTTGAGCTTCATTCTGTGTCCGTAAGGGCCTTAATCTGATTCGACGATCGGCTGGTGTCTTGCCGGACAACCCATCGAATCCTCCTGCTCAACGCCGGCGAAAGTTTCTTGGGCCGACCATTTGAAATTCTCGTTTCGTATCCCTCAGGGTCTTTTAAGAAATTTACAACAACAGTTTTACAACGCCCAATCTCACCATCGATGGCACGTTGAGAGAGACCTTGATTTTGCAACTCGACAATTCTGTCACGTTCAAACTCTGTCAACTTTTTAGCCTTTGCCATGTTTTTACCCAACCCAATGTAACACAGGAGATGTTGACAACGCTAATGCTTGAACACAAATGACTAAATTTCGCTACGTGTTTACCGATTAACGCTTCGTTTCAGTATGGTCTTAAACTTTTAGTTTACTAGTATTTAGGTTAATTTCATAGTATTCAAAATTTCCATATTATGTGTTTAAAAACGTTTCTTATTCTTATTTTCCCTTTTCTTATTTTTCTATTTCGAAATTATACTCAAATAAGCGGTTGAGTCTAACAACGCAAAATGCATATTTTTCCTTTATATTCATCGGCCTTAAGATTTTGGCCAGCAATGTATACAAAGATTAACAATGTTACAACTTTACTAAGATACGAATGTTTGTTAATTCTAAGATACAGCTGGTCCTTCATTTACCTGCACTGAGACCACCGCAGAAATAAAGCCACGAATTTTAGTTTTATAAACCCTCCAACTTAACTTACCCGAGGGACAAGGGTCATTGATAGTCTTAATCAGAATAACAAACTGACCCTTATTGGTCACGCGTCATGGGAATGACAGTTAAGTGTAATATCCTAAGGGAGGTTGTATATATTCAAGCCATTTTAGACACTATTAAGCTCCTTAGTTTCAAAACTATCACCAGCGAGTAACGTATATAATTTGAAGTACATTGAAGTTTCAGCTTGTTTGTTTGTTTGTTTTGGAATTTCACACAAAGCTACTCGAGGGCTATCTGTGCTAGCCGTCCCTAACTTGGCAGTGTAAGATTAGAGAGAAGACAGTTAGTCATCACCATGCACCGCCAACTCTTGGGCTACTCTTTTACCAACGAAAAGTATGATTGATCGTATCATTATAACGTCCCCACGGCTGGGAGGGCAAGCATGTTTGGCGCGACGATAGCGCGAATCCGCGACCCTCGGATTACAAGCCGCGCGCCTTACGCGCTTGGCTATGCCGGGCCGGATGTTTGAGCAGGTACAGTGTTTGCAACATCTTTTTAACCTGATTTTGACCTAAAAAAATCAAAACGTTAATTATTTTATGTTAAAAAACAAGGTTTTCATACCCACAATAGCTACATATATATATATATATCATTTTTCACCAACAGGATTTGTTTGTTTGTGTTTCTTATAGCAAACCTACATCGGGCTATCTGCTCAGCCCACCAAGGGGAATCGAACCTCTGATTTTAGCATTGTAAATCCGGATACATACCGCTGTACCAGAGGGGGGCCGCCATGAGGACTGTAAAATGTGTAACAAAGGTTTGTTTAATATTGTAGTTTTAACACGATACTATGAGAACATCGGTGTTAAAGCAATGCAAAGTGATACAAAATAAAACCTTTTTCATAATGCCGAATTCGTTTGCGTTGTCGTTCAATATTATTAGTTAATTTAGAAGTTCACATATAATGAATAACAAAGAAATGATGGGGCGAACAGTTGAGAGTTTTCACCGTATTACCATGAAAATTTTCCCTCTTCATTCGGCTCTTTTTAAGATTGGGTTTTGGATCATTTGAACAGAGGTAAAGTTTACCAGAAAGGAGAAAAGGCAATCAGCTGACTTCCACGTGCCTCTCATGACGCACATCAGACCGTGAATCACTCACTAAAAGACAAGGAGATAAACAGAACGTGGGAACAAACTGTGAAACAACAACACTCAAACATTACTCACGTTTTACCAGAAGCTTCTGCAACAATTCTTTTCGCTGAGTTTCAAGACTGTCGAATCTTATAGAGAATGAGTGTGTTCTATTGCAAAGCCTACCAGCTGACTCATGACTTTATCCTGAGGTGACTCACTAGCTTATATATTATTATCATTGCCTTTTGAGTCACCCCAGTGGTTCAGCGGTATGTCTGCGAAATTACAACGCTAAAAACCGGGTTTCGATACCCATGGTGGGTAGAGCACAGATAGCCCATTGTGAAGCTTTGCGCTTAATTCAAAACTAGAACAACTCGTTGCCTTTAGTGTAGGTTTCATTTTCTATTACCTCTATATTAATACTTTTACTGTCGTTTTGGTTCTCAGTAGAAACCTTTGAATGTTGGTACTTATTTTAAAGCTTTTTCTTAATAACAGTAAAAATCTAAAACGAGGCATTCCAGTATTAAATACACTATAGACACTTCTACACAGTAAATCTGAGAGCGACTTAATTTATTTGGATCGATCAAAATTGTTTAATTTTGCGATTACCCACTGGTTAGATATTCAAGGTCCAATGGCTTTTCTCGTTGCCTTCAATAATGAAATAAATAGCATTCCACACTGTGGAACCATAGGTCCCTAAAAGGTGATGGCTAAATCCTGCTATTCTATTAAAGACTTCAAAAGATCGTGATTCTTGTTACTGGGCAGGTAAAGCAGGTTACCTTTATGTAGCTTTGTGCGAAACAAACAAACTTATTCTTTAATATTATAACGATGAAACAATCCTCAACATTAATATCAGTAGTACTTTATGTAATACGAACAAAGATAGATATCAGTGGTACTTTATGTAATACGAACAAAGATAGATATCAGTGGTACTTTATGTAATACGAACAAAGATGGATATCAGTGGTACTTTATGTAATATGAACAAAGATGAATATCAAGGGTACTTTATGTAATACGAACAAAGATGAATATCAATTGTACTTTCTGTATACGAACAAAGATGAATATCAATTGTATTTTATGGATACGAACAAAGATGAATATCAATGGTACTTTATGTAATGTGAAAAAAGATGAATATCATAGTTTTAAAAAAACGTAAGTTACAGACAAATGAAAATTAATTTCTTTATAAAAGTGATGTATCATAAACAGTTACATCAATCGAGAATTTTGTTTGTTTGTTTTGGAATTTCGCATAAAGCTACTTGAGAGGTATCTGTGTTAGCCGTCCCTAGTTTAGCAGTGTGAGACTAGAGGGAAGGCAGCTAGTCATCACCACCCACCGCCAACTCTTGGGCTACTCTTTTACCAACGAATAGTGGGATTGACCGTCACATTATACGCTCCCACGGCTGGAAAGGCGAGCATGTTTAGCGCGACGCGGGCGCGAACCAGCGCCCCTCGGATTACGAGTCGCACGCCTTATGCGCTTGGCCATGCCGGGCCCCCAATCGAGAATCAAAATAAAACATTTAACAAGGATAGGTTAACTTTTAATGACTAAGACAGCCCGAGGTCACAAAGGAAAGCAAAGGCAATTAGATACTAATGGTGTAATTTTTAGATGAGAAACGTTTTCACAAAACTGTGTCATTCCTTACTTCAGCTGTATATCTCTACCAACAGCAAAGTGTCATACAATTGGGAGTAGATTAGTAGAAAGCACTGACGATTTGGTTTGGTTTGTTTTTAATTTTGCGCGGATCAACTAGAGGGCTATCTGCGCAAGCCGTCCCTAATTTTGCAGAGTAAGATTAGAGGAAAGGCAACTAGTCATCACCACCCACCACCAACGAATAGTGGGATTGACCGTAACATTTAACACCCCCACGGCTGAAGAGGCGAGCATGTTTGGTTTTGACCGAGATTCAAACCCGCAGATGAAATCGAACCCCTTATTTCAGCGCTGTAAATCCGTAGACTTACAGCCATACTAATGGGAGACATGGGAAGTTTAGCGCCATATCTATGTTCATGTGTGAGTCCACTAGTATTAAATAAATCATAGGCAGTCCTTATGAAAGTAACATTCGAGATTTGATCCTTGAAAGGTCAAGTAGCTCATTGTAAGAGGGCAGATAACCCATTGGTTAATGTTTACCCTTAATTTAAACATAAAAAATAAATTCATTAAAAAAAACGAGATTTATTATTCGACTCTAACCCAATAATATTGGGTTATTTTTCGTACTTGAAACATATGAAATTTGTTTGTTGCATACAAAATGTTTTAGGTAATTTATATTTTATCTCCCCATTCTAAATAATTGTTCACTAAATCAGGGTAGAAACACTGAATTAGCAGTATGTCTCCGGATTTACAACGCTCTAATCAGGGGTTCAATTCCACCTCGGTAGGCTGAGCAGATAGCTCTTTGTGTTTTTCTATACGAAAAACACACACACTCTTTCTTGGTTTCATTTATGGAACGTGGTTAAAGGCAAAGCTTCGTTTATACGCATAATTCAAGGAAAACAGTTTATCAAAAAATATTAACATGTCTTTCACAGTTACTGAGAACAAAGAACCAATTATTGTTAAATCAGCTGCATCACCACAAATTACGGAAACAAAACAAACAAATATCTGTTGTTGCTTTTTACTGCAAAGTTTGAGGTTCTGGGCAAATCAACTGCACAACTGGAAACAGAAGTTGGAAGAAACTGTGATTTACTAAGTGACTGATAAATAATTATAAGCGTTGCTCTTAATCACTAATTAATAATTCGTCTGATCCGAAGTTCGACTTTTTGACACCAGTTGGCTTATATTGATTGCATTGCTCTTCTTGTTGTTGTTTTGAATTAAGCACAAAGCTACACAATGGGCTATCTGTGCTCTGCCCACCACGGGTATCGAAACCCGGATTTTAGCGTGTAAGTCCGCAGACATACTGCTGAGTCACTGGGGGGCAAACGAAATGGGCTCTTGTTATAAAAAATTAAACTTTTAATAATTAGGAAATGTTATGCGATGTAAAATGTTCTCCTGGTTTTTTTTTTTCAATGCATTTAAACTGTCCCAGCTGGTGGTTATGGGAACGTTTACTGACTTATTGCACTAAAATTCGGGGCTCGATTCCAGTGATGGACACAGTGGACAGTCCGTCATGGATTTGCTCTAAAGCAAACAACATTTGATTACTTTTGAAACATGGCCCAGTATGGCCGAGTGTGTTAAGGCGTACAACTCGTAATCCGAGGGTCGAGGGTTTGCATCCCCGTCGCACCTTTCAGCCGTGAGGACGTTATAATTTTACTGTCAATCCCACTCTTCATCGGTAAAAGAGTTAGCAGTGGGTGGTAGTGACTATCTGCCTTCCTCTACCCTTACACTACTTAATTAGGGACGGCTAGCGCAGATAGCCCGCAAGTATCTTTGCGCGAAATTCAAAAACAAAATATTCGAGCTCAGCCATCACTGATTTTCAAGCGTAAAACTAAGGTAAAAACAGCTAGTTAACGCCTGGGTTAATCTTTCCTGATCGAGTAACGGGATTTGCGACTTCAGAACGAGAATGACGAATCGTCAAACTACTCCTAGTGTTGATAAAATCTGTATATTGCTGTCATAAATTGGAGTTTCAGAAACATCTCTAGAAAAAAGTGGTAAAAAATTTAAGATAATTCAAAATGTTATAATTTAAGGAACACTGCGCATATTTCCGCGCATCTTACTCATTTCTGACGCATACCTGTTTTGTGTAACGAAACATGCGCTTTAAATAAGAACCAGTTTTGAAAATGAATTTGAATTAAATAAGCTCCGCTCAGCCTAGCTATATCGATGGCAAATAGCGACACCAAGTGGTGTTTTGTGGCAATATTTTCAGGTGTTTAATTTTCAATTTTTCGTGTTTTTAATTAAAGCATCTTGAATAATTGTTCAGTTAGCTCTGTTTTTATTGATTATTCGAAAATGGTAGAACATCAGTCTTGTGTTAAGTGACGTGTAACACACGTTATGAAGTTATTTCAATATCACCTTTGTTTAACTTTAATATAGCTTAAAGTTTAAACTGTTGCTTAATTAACTATGTTTAAGCTATAACCAGTTAAAAACTCTGAGCAACGAGTATACACTATGTTTTGACGATGCTTTAGTCGCCCTTGAAACGTACAGTCTAGCAAAAGAATAAAACACATATAGGATATCCGATTGGTCGTTTGTTTTAAGTCTGTGGTATACGAAACTTCAGGCTCGGCATGGCCAGGTGGTTAAGGCACTCGACTCGTAATCTGAGGGTCGCGGGTTCGAATCCCCGTCACACCAAATATGGTCGCTCTTTCAGCCGTGAGGGCGTTATAAAGTCACGGTCAATCCCACTATTCGTTGGTAAAATAGTAGCCCAAGAGTTGGCGGTGGGTGATGATGACTAGCTGCCTTCCCTCTAGTCTTACACTGCTAAATTAGGGACGGCTAGCGCAGATAGCTCTCGTGTAACTATGCGCGAAATTCAAAACAAACCAAAACCAAACAAAACTTCAAATCGTAAGGAAGTGTGTCAGGTAATCCAAGGACATCACCTGAAAAGTTGAAATCGCTCGATAAGTTTGTTGTTTTTTCTCACCCACATTGGAAAGTAATTGACACACTTGCGCAATTGACACTGGCTAGTTTTCGACCAACAATAACCTTACATAGATTTGTTCTTATGCGCTGTAATAATTGTCCAATTATGCATAGTCATGCAAATTAATAGGTAAGACCTTACTTGACACTTAACGTGACACCCATAGAACCTAATTATTTGAATATCGGTAACTATACCATGTTAACCTGTTGTCGTCACTGCAAGTTTACTAAAGCATATACGAAACACGTGGAGTTCCTACTCCTGAGTTTTGTTTTATTTCTTTAGGTTATCCCTGTCTCATGTCTTTCTCTCATCGCTGGTTCTTCCCTATAAAGTAATTTCGTCACTGTTATACTTGTAGTGTTTCCGGTGAGCATACCTTCAGAGGTCCAGTACGGATACAGTCGTACAAACGAATAAACTACTGTCTGTCCGTGGTAAAACCGTCAGTTGTATGTGGAACAGCTACGAATCTGTAAACCAATACAATAAAAGAACAAAAGCTGAGCCGCCTAGCGGGCACCGTCTAAATCGTGGCCTTAGCAACACATGAATCTTTCCACACTGACAGCATTGTGTGAGCTAATTAGTACATTTATTCGAATGTTTAACTTGTAGGAAAAGGTGTCTTTAAATCATAAGACCTTGGTTTCTAAGGCAACACGATCTAACTTCATGTCAGTTCATCGAAGAATCGCTTTGTTGTTATACAAAGGGGTAACAGAGATCGGAAGTGGTTTCACATCTGGAGCTTTTTCGTAAATTTAAATACAGATATTTTTATATTACAAAGAATTATTAAAGTATTGATAATTTCCTATCACGTATATTTATAAACAGAACTACACGATGGACCATTTGTAAGGGTCCTATCGTAAGGATCAAATTCATTATAAACCCACTAGTTTATCACTGAGTTTTATAAGGAAGTGTTTTTGGTTTTTTAGCAAAAATAAAATTATTTAAAGTATGTTTATTTATCTCCTGGTGTAATTCATACATTGTTTCTCGTGGATATTTGTCATATAAATTAATTATGTTTAGTCTTGTATTATATTTACCACATATGTACATATTCAACGCTGGTCAAATATAGAAATGACCTGACGATGACCGAAGAAGGTCGAAACGTTGTTCGCTCTTCTTTGTAAAATATTTTCTCAACCCAAACGAGCCGTTGTTGCATATAAAAATATAGAAATGGTTGATAACAACAGATGTAAAACAAATCCAGATAGCTAATTATAATTATGTTAAACTTCCTCGTTTCAATAATATTTTTTTCCAAATGATTACTTATGTATTACAGGCTATAACAATAGTTTTCGTTTCGTTTTTCCACTTTCTCCAATAATCTATCTTTTGTTAGTTAACTCTGTCATACTATAATCTATAAGATTCGAATCCTGCGGTCCCGGCAAAAACATTTGGCCCGGTATGGCCAGCTGGCGTTCCACCCGTAATTTGTGGATCCCGGGTTCGAATCCCCGTCGCACCAAACATACTCGCCCTTTCATTCGTGAGGGCGTTATAATTTGACGGTCAATCCCACTATTCGTTAGTAAAAGAGTAGCCCAAGAGTTGGCGGTGGGTGGTGATGACTAGCTGTCTTAAACTGCTAAATTAGGGACGACTAACTTAATCAAGTCTAAGTATGCTTCTAATTAAAGTGAACACTTTTCTAAATGTCTGTTTAAGAAATAAATCTTTAATACGCTATAATATCTCATAACTATTAACGTACATAACTGTACACCTCATTCTAACTCGTACTTCCTACTAAGCCTGAAAAAAAAAGGCTTAATAAAACAGATTAAATTCGAAGTTTACTAAGCTCAGACGTGAGAACCTTCAAACCCAAAATCAAACTGAAAAGGGCGACACATGGAAACTGAGGACACATTCGGCATCTAGACAAATTAGATCAGTGCTTCGTCTGTTTTATTCCAGCAGGCCTAAAATGAGTCCTAGTATTTCGGAACAGCCTTATCAGCATCGGATATGACAGATGTCGTATGTGTGACTCACTATTCTTTGTTTTCAGTTATGGGTTAATACAATGTTTGTGTCAGCTTGTTTGTACGAAACATCCTGAAAAAAATATTGTGACACGAGTTACAGGTATCAATAATAATAGGTTATTTTGGTATTTTTTACCATCTGTGTCAAATAAAGATAGCGGTAAGAAGCGTATTCTGGCGTTTTATAGTCTGTAATTTATTCACTTTTATTCAATGAAACCAAATATGAAATGTAGGGACAGGTAATTACTGCTGGGAGATTATAACGATGTTTTGTAAGCTAGTTATTTACCAAGTTATTTGTGAGCCCATGACTTCGTTCTTTTCTTACGGTACACAAAAAATGCTATCAATTATTAAAATTTATCTTCGTCCCAGAAATTACTGCTTATTTTCCTTTTATATTGACTGCACCTAGTTGTTTTTTTCCCCCAGTTCCTAACTTTCTGAATGTTGTGAGAAAAAACTCAAGACGATGACACTGTGAATTCCCTTGGTAATTTGAGGGCTAAACACACATCGAAAATTACAATTAAACCTTTTTGCGCATAAACTTATCTTTAATATTAAAGTAGCTATTTTTGAAAAGAAAACATACAATTCCTCTATGTGTGTTTGTGCAGAGCCCACCGATGGGAATCGAACCCCTGATTTTAGCGTTGTAAATCCGTAGACTTACTGTTGTACTAGAGGGGTAGGGGAGGGCAATTCCGTGACGTCGGTTCTGTCTGAAGTTTGGCTCTCTGCCACACAGAATAGCTAACTTAAGCTGATCAAGTGTTAGTGCAAAGTTGTGAAATTAAACAACGAGAACCGGGTCAACCACCTCAGAATACCGACCTCATTTTGCTTCTACCTGCAGAGCTGATATATCCCACAGACTGTAGTGCTCTTTAGATACCTTTAACTTGGATTTGGGTAACGCATGTCCACTCTTAGGGGTAAGTTTACCCCCAACCGTCTGCAATAAAAGCCTGGTATTAAATTTGAGCTCCAAGTTTAACGGTTCGGAGTGGAACGTCTCTTTAAAAAAAAGCGACACCTACATTTTCTTACCACAACTAAATAATACTTCGCTGAAATTTCAATCCCTCTCAAGTAGCCAATGTCCCTGTGTTTCCAAACTTATACTATGTTGGAAATAGAACTACATTTGATGTGAAAGTTCTCCTGAATTATAGTTTGGTTAACCCTAAAGTGAGTTTCACTTTGTGCTGTTTCGTCATGATTAGGCCAAAAATGTCTAGTTAGTTGTTTCAGTTTAATTTCAGTGCAAAAATGCAAAGTGGCATGTGGTGGCAATGTATTTAAAGAGGTAGGAGCGATTGAAAACTGACCATAATGCACTGAATGGATAATTTTCTAATGCACTAGTACAGTGACCGGTTTTCTGATAACATTTTAAAGTGTTAATTAGTTTAAAACAGAAAAGCCAGTTAAAGTTTAAAGCTAAATTCAAAGTAACAATTTTTATTTCTTTGTCTTCCGTTACATCGATTTGAAAAATTGAATATTTTAAAATCGAAGTTACCTATCTAGTTCACGCGTTATTATCGTCTTGAATGTATCTAAATGAATGTTTTTTAAGATACGTTAAAGTCCAGTTTTGTACCTTACTCTTTGGCTAAGAAGGCACTTCCTTTGTTTTGATATATGAACTTCTAGGGTCTAATGCGAAATTTGAAATACATAGCTTCTGTCTGTACCGCAACACGCAAGTGTTAAAAAAAAAAAGCGTCTGACATCTAGTTGTTCATTGGTGGAACCAAAATTGTCTATATAACCTGACGTGTCATTGGCTGAGGTTGAAGTCAGCAGAGCCAATCACAGTTGAGGACCTTCTACTACGCGTACGTATTCCAAGAAGCAGGTCGCTCGACATCGTTAGAAAGGCACGAATGACGAAGATGTTTTTTTTACCCAACCGTTGTCTGAGACGTGGCCATTCCAGTAGATATCCAAGTATACGTTAGACGTACTTTCAACGTTGTAGGGAACTTACTGAAAACGTCGAGACTCTGACTGTTGGCTTCTTCACATCTATGACGGTAAGTGAACCAGTTTTCACTCATTAGTTCGCTATTCTCTGACAGAGCAATGCAACGTCTTGTGTTGGAACAAAATCCTTTTGGTAGCAAGTAGACTTTCCGGTTAAAAACGAAATCAAATTATCAGTTTAAAATGTTTCTGAATGTAAAAGAAAAAACAGAGGGCGCGACACACTTATTTGGTTTTCATGGAATTTCCACCTTAATGAAATTTGCTTGACTGAAAAAGTAAAACAAAAGGAAGAAATCCTAGGAAGGGAAACAACTGGTTTTAGATTATTATTCCAAGAACGTCTTAACGATACCGAATGAGTCTCTTTATTACGTTTCAACAAGAAACAAAGAAACCAGTTGTTGTTGAACGTTCTCCGATAAAACGCACGTCATGCAAACGCTGTCAAACTGAAGCGCGAAATTTCGCTGATTGCGAATGATCAACTTAGATATATACATACAACATCTAAATCTGTGAGTCATGCGACAGACGCACTCGTTTAGACTCGCATTCTTATGACTGTGATACTCAGACAGCTAGGGCAAGTGTTGCTGTCAATATACTAGCTACCGTACAAGTATGGCTCCTTCTATCGATCTGCTCACAGGAGGTGAAGAGAAAAATAAGTAAAAGGCTGTGTGAAAAACAAAAACAAAAAAAAACAGCAGACAGAGTCTTCCTTCTACGCACCCAGACGGCGCGCGGGCTCTTATGCAGTTTATGACGTCATATATCTCTCCGTCTCTTTCTCGCTCATCAAATGAATCAAGGTTACTAAGCAACATGATTCTTTCCAAGGAACTAGTGCCATCTAGCGGTAAGGGCTACTATCACTCAGCGTGGTTCTCACGTGCTGCATCAGGTGCTTGTGACTGTGTTGACAAAAGTCAGGTACCTGAAGTAGCGCGCGGAGAACTCTGAGAACTGGCTGCGAAACGAAGATCGTATAAAAATATGACGTAAAGGTGCTCTGAAATGTGACTACGATATTTATTTTAATTATTTTGTTTAATTAAAAGATCATATCGATATAGCCCCGAAAAATGGAAAGTGGTTTCGTAAGATACATGTGTAATCATGATAACGTGTAAAACTGTGGGTACGAGGATCCATTGGTCGCGTTCTGTTACCGTAAAATCGCACCCCACACTTTGGGACATGGCATGTGTTATAAGAGTGATGCTCAAATATGAATAAATTAGTGTTCCAATGGTTGGCGGTAGGTGCTTGACTAGCTATATTCTCTCTGAAGTATTAGCACTATATCTTGTGTAGTTAATTCCAAACAAACAGGTTCTTGTTAGGATGACCGTTTCGGACAGTTGCTCCGCCCACCACGAGTATGGAAACCCGGTTCATATCGTTGCAAGTCCAGAGACGTGTCGCTGTGCCACTGGTGGGCAAAACTGGAACTTGCGGATGGTTGTTCTATCAATGTTATTAAATGGCGCAAATCAGTTTTGTTGTTATTATGTCGTTGTTTTTTTTTTAATTTTTAAAAACTCTGACCACAAGAAAATTCATTAACAATCATGTCGGAATGCTCCACACAATACATTCATCTTAAACGTAGCAGTTAGTCTGAAGAGTAACATTGCTGAAAACCGAATTTCGATACCAGTAATGAGCAAAACACGAATTGTGCAGCTTTGTACTTGATAACAAATAAACAAAAAATATTTATTTCAAGGAAAAATAACTTCATGTCTATTATCGATATGTCCCTGAAAAGTTGGACGAAGGCCACAAACAGTTTTATCTCTGTATTTTAACATATATTGTTTGAACACAATTCACTATCATTCACAAAATCTTCCACATTAAGTGCACCTATTATATTAAGTAGCTTCCATATCAGATATTTTTATTAAAGTTTCCATTTCAAAAAATTCTTATTAAATAACTTCCATATCAGATATTATGAAATAGCTTCCACCACAGATATCCTTATTACATAGCTTCCACTTCATATATTCCTTTTAAGTAGCTTCCACTTCAGATATTTTTATCAATTAGCTCCCACTTCAGAAATTTATATTAAATAGCTTTCACCTCAAATATTTTTATCAAATAGCTTCCATCTCAGATATTGTTATTAACTAGCTTCCATTTGAAATATTCATATTAACTATCTTCCACTTCAGCTATTGTTATTAAATACATTTTCTTTCAGATATTGTTATTAAATAGCTTCCATTTCAGAAACTGTTATTAAATAGCTTCCATTTTAGATATTGTTATTAAATAGCTTCCATTTGAGGTATTCATATTAACTATCTTCCACTTCAGCTATTGTTATTAAATACCTTTTCTTTCAGATATTGTTATTAAACAGCTTCCATTTCAGATACTGTTATTAAACAACTTCCATTTCACGTATTCTTAAAAAAGTTTCCATTTAGATATTGTTATGAAATAGCTTCCACTTCAGGTGTTTTTATCAAATAGCTTCCACTTCAGGTATTCCTATTAACTAGCTTCCATTTCAGCTATTGTTATTGAATTGCTTCCATTTCAGATGTTGTTATTAAATAGCTTCCAGATACAAATTCCATTGAAAGGTGTTTTTTGTGGTGAAGCTATTGTGAAAGGTACACAAATTTCATTAATCCAATGCACAATGTTTTTTATTTCAGGACAATGACCACTTGTTTTAACCAGAAAAGCCTCCATACAGGTCATCATATCTTGTGTGATCTGTTCTTAGGCGAACTTACACGTGGAGGGGAGGAAACATTTTTCTCACTTTTTTTATTTATGGGGTTCCGTCTCCCTCACGTTCTAACAGTTATATTTTTCATGATAGGAGAAGTTACTTATTAGTTGTACTATAATGTGGTGAAAACATGAAAGAGTTGCGAACATAGAAAGTGTGACTTCAAAACGTCTGTTCCATGGTAAAACTCAGTGATTACATTGAAAACTCAAAACGCTAAAGCTTGTTCCAGGTGTTGTTTGTGACAAAGCTGTGAATTGTAGTTTGTCCACGTTTAAAATTACCACTGTGTTATAATATATCACACGTTAATAAGTTTGGTTAGTTTGTTTTGAATTTCGCGCAAAGCAACACGAGGGCTGTCTGCGCTCGCTGTCCATAATTTAGAAATTAAAAACTTGAGGGAAGGCAGCTAGTCATCTCCAACCACTGCCAACTCTTGGGCTACTCTTTTAGTAGCAAGCAGTGAAACTGACTGTTACATTGTAACGTCCCCATGGCTGAAAGGGAGAGCACATTTGGTGAGACAGGGATTCGAACCTACAACCTTTAGATTGCCAGTCAAGCGCCCTCACCATCTACTCATAGCTGGCCGCGTTGTTGAGTGGCCTAACTTATGGAAGCATTGTAAAAGAAATTATCTATACTTTAAAGCAATAATGTGCTGATTTATTTCTACCAAATCTCCCCACACCAATCAAATTTCTGTTCTCGTAGTTTCGGTTTAGAATCGACCAAAGACAGTAAACTTGTGGAAACAAACGTGGCTATTAGCATCAAACCTCATTTTATTGGTTACTAAAGAAATGTATTGACATTACATCAATCATGTATTTACTTCTAATGATACGTGTATCTACAGCAAAGTACTGAGGCCATCAGAGAAGTACTCTAAAATCTCAGCACACCAGCATCAGAGTTGATGCAAAATGGTTTCTGGTTCTTTGAATAACAGGACAGACTGCTGTATAAATAATTTCGCTTGTAGTTGAAAGCGCGAAACGTATTTAGCGCCTACTTAGACCCATCCATCCGCAGCCGGACATGCTAATACTTAGGGTACATCTATTTGTCGTAAAACTGAGAAAATATCACAAACATTTCAAACACTGTTTTAACGAGAGTTCAGAAACCTATGGAACCATCAATTTGAAATTAAAAATGAAAAACGTTTGTTTATTATTTACTAAATTATTGTGATGTCTGACATTTTACGGTACATTGTAATGTATATAGGTTATCTTATTGTGATGTCTGACATTTTACGGTACATTGTAATGTATATAGGTTATCTTATTGTGATGTCTGACATTTTACCGTATATTGTAATGTATATAGGTTATCTTATTGTTATGTCTCACTTTTTACGGTACATTGTAATGTATATAGGTTATCTTATTGTGATGTCTCACTTTTTACGGTACATTGTAATGTATATAGGCTATCTTATTGTGATGTCTGACATTTTACCGTATATTGTAATGTATATAGGTTATCTTATTGTTATGTCTCACTTTTTACGGTACATTGTAATGTATATAGGTTATCTTATTGTTATGTCTTACTTTTTACGGTACATTGTAATGTATATAGGTTATCTTATTGTTATGTCTTACTTTTTACGGTACATTGTAATGTATATAGGTTATCTTATTGTGATGTCTGACATTTTACTGTATATTGTAATGTATATAGGTTATCTTATTGTGATGTCTGACACTTTACGGTACATTGTAATGTATATAGGTTATCTTATTGTTATGTCTGACATTTTACTGTATATTGTAATGTATATAGGTTATCTTATTGTGATGTCTGACATTTTACTGTATATTGTAATGTATATAGGTTATCTTATTGTGATGTCTGACATTTTACGGTACATTGTAATGTATATAGGTTATCTTATTGTTATGTCTGACATTTTACTGTATATTGTAATGTATATAGGTTATCTTATTGTGATGTCTGACATTTTACTGTATATTGTAATGTATATAGGTTATCTTATTGTGATGTCTGACATTTTACTGTATATTGTAATGTATATAGGTTATCTTATTGTTATGTCTGACATTTTACGGTACATTGTAATGTATATAGGTTATCTTATTGTTATGTCTGACATTTTACTGTATATTGTAATGTATATAGGTTATACTATTGTGATGTCTGACATTTTACGGTACATTGTAATGTATATAGGTTATCTTATTGTTATGTCTCACTTTTTACGGTACATTGTAATGTATATAGGTTATCTTATTGTGATGTCTGACATTTTATCGTATATTGTAATGTATATAGGTTATCTTATTGTGATGTCTGACATTTTACGGTACATTGTAATGTATATAGGTTATCTTATTGTTATGTCTTACTTTTTACGGTACATTGTAATGTATATAGGTTATCTTATTGTGATGTCTGACATTTTACGGTACATTGTAATGTATATAGGTTATCTTATTGTTATGTCTGACATTTTACTGTATATTGTAATGTATATAGGTTATCTTATTGTGATGTCTGACATTTTACTGTATATTGTAATGTATATAGGTTATCTTATTGTGACGTCTGACATTTTACGGTACATTGTAATGTATATAGGTTATCTTATTGTTATGTCTGACATTTTACTGTATATTGTAATGTATATAGGTTATCTTATTGTGATGTCTGACATTTTACTGTATATTGTAATGTATATAGGTTATCTTATTGTGATGTCTGACATTTTACTGTATATTGTAATGTATATAGGTTATCTTATTGTGATGTCTTACTTTTTACGGTACATTGTAATGTATATAGGTTATCCTATTGTGATGTCTGACATTTTACGGTACATTGTAATGTATATAGGTTATCTTATTGTTATGTCTCACTTTTTACGGTACATTGTAATGTATATAGGTTATCTTATTGTGATGTCTGACATTTTACCGTATATTGTAATGTATATAGGTAATCTTATTGTGATGTCTGACATTTTACGGTACATTGTAATGTATATAGGTTATCTTATTGTTATGTCTGACATTTTACTGTATATTGTAATGTATATAGGTTATCTTATTGTGATGTCTGACATTTTACTGTATATTGTAATGTATATAGGTTATCTTATTGTGATGTCTGACATTTTACGGTACATTGTAATGTATATAGGTTATCTTATTGTTATGTCTGACATTTTACTGTATATTGTAATGTATATAGGTTATCTTATTGTGATGTCTGACATTTTACTGTATATTGTAATGTATATAGGTTATCTTATTGTGATGTCTGACATTTTACGGTACATTGTAATGTATATAGGTTATCCAACTGTGATGTCTGACATTTTAGTGTGTATTGTAATGTATATAGGTTATCTTATTGTGATGTCTGACTTTTTGCGGTATATTGTAATGTATATGGGTTATTTTATTGCGATGTCTGACGTTTTAGTGTATATTGTGATGTATATAGGTTATCTTATTGTGATGTTTAACATTTTACTGTATATTGCAATGTATGTAGGTTATCCTATTTTGATGTCTGACTTTTTACGGTATATTGTAATGTATTTTGGTTATTCTATTGTGATGTCTGACTTTTTAGTGTATATTCTAATGTACATAGGTTATCTTATTGTGATGTCTGACTTTTTAGTGTATATTGTAATGTATATAGGTTATCTTATTGTGATGTTTAACATTTTACTGTATATAGGTTATCCTTATTATGATGTCTGACATTTGAATTGTGGAGGTTTTCTTATTACAGTTTTCCAGTAAACTTTTGTGTTATTTGTTTTTACTGATGTTGTCTATTTGCTACATATTTCCAGTGAAGTTTTGTTTTTGCCGAGGTTGTCTGCAAGCGATTTTTATAACTATATATAAATACATGTAATACGCACCTATCATTCTGGTGTTGCTAACGTTTCTATTTTACTTCCTGAATATACAGTTTTGTGTTACAAAGTGCGCCCTATCTTATCTTATTGCTTTATTTGATATAATTCTTGAACACATGGTTTAAAGTCCATCTTCGATTTCCTTTCTCTGTTCCCTCTGTCGTCGGCGGTTTTGAACCGACAAGTTATTGGTTTGCATCTTATGGCGCAAGATCCTTTTTTTTTTCTTTTTTCAGTATCCATAACGATCACGTGGCTGATGACTCGTGCAATCACGAACCGCAGTTAGAAACAAACAAATCTTGAATATACTTGACGTAACATCCATGTCTTTCCTTCGGATTTTAGGCCTATGGCGATTTCGGATACTTCCCATCTATTAGCAAGATAGTGTGAATGTTTATATAATTATCCCAGAATCAAAATGCGCGAGTTACAAAATACGCGAACGTAATTCAAGTTTTTCGTTTCTGTACAATCAATTACAAAACAAACTCTACGTTAAACGATTCAACAGTCTCGATTGTCGTTAAACCGGATTCGCGCTTCGCGAAATGCTACGCATAATCCAATCGTCAGTTCATTAAGGTGTGACTCACTTTTTAATTTTTATTTATTGATTGGACACAAACTAAATTCCTAAACACAATTCATCAAAATATCCAACAATAATTTTGTTTTTGCGTGTTTGTGGACATATTGTTTAACGGAGTCTCCTGCTACAAGTGCACGTGGAGTATGGGATTTACGTTTCGCTTCTCTTCTTTGTGGGTATTTGGGTATGATGGATTTTAGATACCCAGGTCAACTGCAAAAAACCTCTTCCTCCATGCCTAACCTTTATTCCAGCTAGTACTATGTTGTAGGTTTAGTGGTTTAGGGCCAGAGTAACCTACAGTACTCTGGCCCTTTTGGAGGCAAGCGAAACCGATCCAAGAATTCTCAGATTAACAATCCAGGCACGCAAACCACTGACCCATGCCCGGGCGGAGGGTCTTTCATTTTCGGTTTAAGAACAGTCTAAATTTGTAACTAGTTGCCCAAAGAAAACATTTGAAAACAGGTAAATTCGTGGCACGATTTAATTAATCAGCACGTTTAATCCTAAAATACATTTAATTTTTGTGCAATACAGTTTTTAAAAAATTGTTCCGAAAGTTTCCGCAGAAGCATGGTTCTGGGTTTACTCTAGCCATCACTCGGTTTCGAATCTGGATAGGAAGGAAGTAGAATCAGGACAGTGGTTCGTAGTTAACCTTACGCCATCGATAAAACTAACGTGGACCTGAAAACACAATTTACTTTGTCGAGCAGTGAATAATACATGTAAGGTTTGTTTGTTTGTTTGTTTTTGAAATTTCGCACAAAGCTACTCGACGGCTATCTGTGCTAGCCGTCCCTAATTTAGCAGTCTAAGACTAGAGGGAAGGCAGCTAGTCATCACCACCCATCGCCAACTCTTAGGCTTCTCTTTTACCAACGAATAGTAGGATTGACGGTAACATTATAACGCCCCCACGGCTGGGAGGGCGAGCATGTTTAGCGCGACTCGGATGCGAACCCGCGACCCTCAGATTACGAGCGCATGCCTTAACGCGCTCGGCCATGCCAGGCCTCACATGTAAGGACCACAAACAGAGAAACCAACTCCATTTGAACAGGTAGTGTCACGAGGTATGGACACGTTTCGTTAATCAAATACAATTCACGAATCCAGTCAACTTGACAAACAAGCGGTGGGGCTCATTTATCTCACACTCCATACCTGAAAATACGTTAGACGCAACGTACAAAACTGCAAAAGTGAAAACCGCATTCCAACCGAAACAGATAACGTATTGTACACACTAGACAACGTTACCATGGAAAGGTTTCGAAGAAATTTTCTTTTTGTGCAACCGTGCAGAAATACAGTGTTCCCTCGCCACTTTGCGGATCGTGTTTCGCGGCTTCACCACTTCGCGGGCTCGGCCGACCCCCACATATATATATATAATAATAAACATTAAATCTAAAATATAGCATTAAATACCATTAAAATATTAAAAATAAATATAATTAATATTGTAAAGAAAAAACAGGCATATTTTGAGATATAAACATATATTTGAGTTTATAACAGCGTAAAAATGGAAACAGAATCAAATGGAAAGGCTAAAGAAGCCGAGGAAACAATCGAGCAAAGTGGATGGTCGTTAGAGCGGTTAGGTAAACTAATGAAACTAATTAACGAAGTGAAGGAGTGCTCACAGGAATGGGACAACGATATGGTTCGATCAGTACAATTTTGCAATAAAATAGAAGAACTGATGACTCCTTATCAAATGATTTTCGATAGGCTAAAGAGGCAGAGAAAACAAGTGCCAATAACAATGTTTTTCCAGCTGAGCAAGAAAGAAAGGGTACCGGTGGCAAGTACTGTTCCTGAAGTTGTAACGACCGACGAAGAAATTGCCGATTCACCTTCCACAGAAGAGGAAGTGGTGTTCCCCGAAAAGACACCACCTGCTGAAGATATGTAATTTTCAATTTTAAGGCTTAATATCTTAATAATTGTTCTTATTATTTCAGCAATAATGAACAGTATTGTAATGGGAGGGTTAAATAGTTGTACAGGGAGGGTTTTAAAAGTCTAAATGCACATAAATATATACTTAAAAATCGGCGATCCCACTTCGCGGAAAATCTCCTTTCGCGGGGGGTTTTGGAACGCATCTACCGCGATACACGAGGGAACACTGTAAATGCTTTGAGTTTTGTTAGTTGTCAGGCATCAACTGGGCTATCTGCGAATTAGTCGGTGCAGGGATCGAGCTCCGAATTTAAACGATATAACCTTTAAGGTTTCATTCTGAGCTGTTAGCTAAGTTTCCTAGGTTGTTCAAGACTGAGGACTGAATTTGCCATTTCCAGGACTCGATTTACCTCTTTTTTGCTGATAGATTTGTTATAACTATCTATGAACGAATGGGAGAGTGTTTTTTTTTTACACGACGACCTTAATAAGCACTGACGTAACTTGGTTAGGCTGCAAGTTCTAGGTCACACCTAGCCTATCCGGTGGTGGGTCTCGCTGCTGGCGATGCGCGTGCCAAACAATAAACGAAATAAAAGTGGGGCAGGCAGACAGGCTACAGGGAAATCCCGTTCTAAGCTAGAAGTACGTCGTGGGGTAGTAAGGTTAAAGTTAAGTAAGCAGACATGACCGTCAGTGGTATTTTATTTATGTACCATAAAACACTGCTGTTTAGGTGCTTGTTTGGTCTTTCTTCATTCAACAACATCTACTTTTGGAAGACAATCAATGACATGGGCAACTGGGTCAGAAATTACTCATATATGTGTCCTATCAACACCCGTTCCCTCCTTTCATTATCAAAGTAGTTTCTAGAGCCATTTGTCGAAGTATCTCTACCACTCTGTTTAGTGAAGCTTACGACTTTTTCTTGTGTTTGAACCACATATTATACTTACATTCATACGGCCAAATCACAATAATTATAAACTTTCCAATCCGTATTCAAATCTGGGACACGAAATTTAATTATTCAAAGAAACTGGATGAAACATTTTGTGAGTGGAGTGAAGTTGGTTCTTTCAACTTGGAATTCATTAACAGTTTTGGACAAACCTGTTCTCATTCCCGGGATCATTTCAGTGATAAGCTTGGAGTTTAACGCTATGTTTAATCCTAGAAAAGCTTGGAGTTTAACGCTATGTTTAATCCTAGATAAGCTTGGAGTTTAACGCTGTATTTAATTCTAGATAAGCTTGGATTTTTGTCCAATATTTTTAACCTTCTCAGTATTTTGGAAATAACTTCATTTGACCCCACTGCCAAAACTATTGACTCAAAGGCAATCACATGACAATCTAAATGGAATCGATGTGAAATACATAAAATGTGTCCATGTATGAAGAGGTAATTGTTTGCAATAGTATTGCAATAGTTCTTAGAAATCAAAGAAACCATAAAATTATTAAGAAATACATGTTGCTGTGAATATTGGCGTTTCTCAGGAACACTAGAAGAGTAACTGGTAGTGTCTGCGAAACTAGAAACCGGTTGAGAGATTTGTTCTGGTCATGACTGATTTGTTTTTAAAGACTAGTTGGTAACTCACAACTTCTAGCAACCCAAATCAGTACGTAACGGCTATCAGTCAAGAATTGGTAAACTTATTGAAGACCCATGTTTATTAATCGCTTCAACATTCAAAAATGGCTTAAGTTAAGCCTAGATCTACGATGACGTAGTAGCCCCACATGCTACGTCAGAATACTTACAACCAATGACATTTTACAACCTCTTCTACTCATAAAACGATGTGAGATTTACACAGACACGGAGTTTCAGATTTTTATTAATTCTATAAAAAAACATTTCTACATACAAATCAAAAATCTAACAAACACACGTGGTGGTAAGACAACAGGAAGAGATTAAATGTGATCGAAGAATTATGGATTTTTCACAATAAAAGTTCTATTACTTTTAATATTCCATTTTTATTACATGAACGAAAATATTATCTATGAAAGGATATGTGATCTAACTTACCACCAGTACTATAGGTCATACAATTATCGCCTATTAAAAACGAAGTTACTGACCAAAATTATCCTAAAAATGTATCAATAATGAGGAAAGCTAAGGAAATATTAGTTTATCAAAGTTTAAAAAGAAAACAAACAAACCAACAAGATTTCCCCGGATTTGTTTATTCATTTTTATTTTCCTTCCCTCTTATCCACACGCTTTTCTCCAGATGTCTTCATTTTTTCCTGGTTCATAACCACAGTATTTGAAATTTCATATTATTTTACACAAAGCATATTTCAAGAAATATATGTGCATGTTTGGTTTCATATAGCGAAGCCACATCGGACTGTCTGCTGAGTTCACCGGGGGGGAATCGAACCTCTGATTTTAGCGTTGTAAATCTGTAGACTTACCGCTGTACCAGTAGGGGATTCTCACGAAATATCATATAAGACGAACAGATAAACCTCCATCTATATCGAAGTGGTGCGAATGTGGACCTGAGGTCATTTTAGCTAAAGCCTGGAGGGTCGTTTGTGTAGGACAACAAAACAAGCCTTTGATCGCATACTTATATAATTCTTAAAACTCATTTTGGACCTTTCAAGTTCATCCCTACAGGGGACGGAAGGGTCTGTATAATTCCAATATTTTCTGGTAGATTTGCTTCATGGAAATAGTGTTAATAAGCCGACATGAATTGCTCTCTCATTGAATCACAATTAAGGCGGTGATGTTTGGTAATTTCTCAGAATATTGAAATTATTTTAAGCATAACTATTAAGATGAACATTTCCCAGAAGGCTTTGTGATGGATTTCAGTGTTAGATAACGATAGTTGAGATTTGTTTGTTTTTCAAGAATGTTGCGCAAAGTTAGTTATACGAGAGCTATCCGAGAGTTGCCGGGGCGCCCGTAAATTCGAAATGACAGGATAAAAGGAAGGTAGCTAGTTAACAGCACCCACCGCCAACACGTGGGCCGCTCTTGAGATACCGAATAATGATATTTCCTCTTTAATCCTATGGAACTCCCACGAGCCCAAAACAAAAGAGTTCTTACTGCTAAGAGGTTATTTCTTTTTTATGGAACTCGATTTCAGACAACTAACTTAGGTCAAGAACGGTCACCAATCGAAGTTCTTACCAGATGGTCAGCCTTAGAAGCTGGTATTTTTAGTTAACTAATAAGTTAATAATGACCAAGAGAGATTTTTTTCAAATGATAACTATCACAAGTAACTTTTTTTAAGTCTGAGTCTACGCGTCTGTAAACACGAATTCGGCTGAAATTTGGTTTTCTTGTAAACATTGACTGCAAAAACAACTCGAACTCCAGGTGTTTGGAGCAAATCAAAAGAACATAAAATAATGAAACGGATGTTCCTTGCCACGCTAAAAGTACTGACAAAGTATAAATATTATACAATATTATTCACTCGAGTCCATGTATCTTCTTTTTTTTTTTACCTGCGTACTGCGTAGTTTTGTTGTATCTGCGTGCGACGGCTTTGATACAAATACCAAACCACATCAAACCATACTGGATTATAGTACCTACTAATCGTGTGTGATTATAATTTGATCGTTTGCTATATGTCATTTTGGACAGTGGCCAATTATCACGAGACACCTGTACATTTGGTTAAAAATTTATTTCTTATTGGCTGTTCGCTGCTTCACGCGCAGCTAAGCGCGAGGTCAGTGAATCATGCATTGCACGTGCACGTATTTGCCAGGAATTATTCCTGCGAATTCTGTACAAGGTCGTGTTGCGTTGTTGCCAAGCCGAAAAGCAGACTAGTCAGACAGCTGCTATGGGCTGACGAATAACCGGACCCAGGACTGTGCTACTGCTAGGCCTTGCTTTCTTGGTAAAACCACAACTAACCCACGTCAAAATTCGTTGGCGGCTGCGTGGGCGGTAGCACTCACATGCGTGTGAGTTTTCCAAGAAGCAGCTTTTCATTGAGTGACACACTGACTGGAAGAACAGACTTGCCACATCAACCGAGTGCATTCAATCTGGTGACGACGCGAAATTCTGCGTGTTAAAAGAGTTCTGTTCATTGTCTATACTTGAACAGGTGTGGTTCGGCCTCACGTTAAATGTTGTTAGACCTAATTTAAACAGACAGGCACAAAACAGCATGTGTCATTCGTGCTGCTATTTAAACTACTTTCTCTTCCAGTGTCGGCGTTTAGGAGAAAAGTGACTGTAGTCTGAACCAGTTAATTCAAGGGGAAACCGAACTGCTGTAATAATGCGAACCGGATTGAAGTGAGCCGTGTATCAGTCTTTGAAATGCGTAGCAGACCAGGTCTCAAAACTTTAGTTAGATTATCATAAAACTGAGAAGGTAAGATTACAATAAGCATTTTTTTATATTTCAGTACTAATGTAGAAAAACACCAAAACTAAACCGGATAATCTACTGTGGTTTTTTTTTTTTTTCAAATCCTCAAATATGAATAAGAACGATTGTTTCAAAGTTCATACAACATAACAGCGATAGTTTTAGTTGCTATTTAATATATGTGAATGAAGTTTATAGTTTTACGTGCCTTATAACGTTACCGTAGGGCCTGCAGAAAAGTGAAACAATGTTTTCTTGTATCCATTCAACTGCGGTTGTTTTTGTTTCAAGGAGCCACCATTTGTACCTACAAATCTCTTGGAGACTGAGAACGCAACCGTTACTCGGAATGAGTAAGCTATTTTGTTGCATATCCCTGAGTCATTTCTTATTAAGTGTGTATTATTAAACACAGTCGGAACGCAATTAGTTTCTGCATTTCCCGTACAGCCAAACTTAGATGCGCTTTGATAGACGATATTTGTTTGTTTCTGAATTTCGCGCAAAGCAACACGAGGGCTATCTGCGCTAGCCGTCCCTAATTTAGCAGTGTAAGACTAGATGGAAGGCAGCTAGTCATCACCACCCACCGCCAACTCTGGGGCTACTCTTTTACCAACGAATAATAGAATTGACCGTCACAATATAACGCCCCCACGGCTGAAATGGCGAACATATTTAGTGCGACGGGGATTTGAACCCGCGACCCTCAGATTACCAGTCGAACGCCGTATTTGCTATCAGATTTAAATGTGTTTCAACAAAACCTTATTTTTGCGTTCTCATCTTGTGCTGGTAAAATGACTGTTGAATAGTTTGCTATCAGGCGACTCTTGTTTTCATGACAATGACGGTCTCGTTCAAAAGCAGCTTTCGTGTTTCATACTTGTTTGTTATAAATAGTCATAGGTTGTAAGATATTTTAGTGTAAAATTAAAACAAAATAAACCACAAAAGTTGTAGTGTAACCATGGTATTATACTTAACAATATTTTTGAGCATGGTGTTTCCAATGATAACGGTTCATTATTTCTTGTGACAGAAGACTTGAGTAGGTACCGAAATATTAACAGAGGCTGATTGATAAATGGTAAAATGTGTTATCAAAAGTAGTCTGCGAATATAGAACCAAAAGCTTTCGAGAAAAGACTACAACAAAACATTTCACGGTCATTTCATAACGTTACGTGACGTATCAACCTCCTGCTTACGTTCTTCCTTCCATTCATGGACCTCTGCGTCTTAGCAACCAACCGTAAAAGGATTGCGTCAACCGATGCGGTTTCTTTGTTAAAACCTACAATTTACACCAACGTATCCCTGCACCCTAATTCACATACTAGGAAAAGAAGGCTGTGACGTAAATACGGACGGAAGTTGAACTAGTGACGAAAGTTCTTTCTTTTGTTGCAACTGTCAACACCTAGACGAAGCCAAACGACAGGAAATGCATTCTACTTGTCCCATCATGCCGTTCGAAAGCAAAGCTAGAATACGACATTTTAGGCTTAAGAACGACGGATGAATAGAGTGAAAATGTTTATCGTCTGTCGTTGTAGGTTTTATAAAGTAACTGTTTACTTTAGCCTGGAAACGCTCTTTTTCGTCTGTTATTAGATAACGAAAAAGTTTTGAAACTAAAGTCAAGATGTAGACCTAACTTTGTAGCTGGTTTGGAATCTCGAACGTACATGTCGTGGAAAATGGAATGACTTAATGGTGTTGTACTGATAGAGCTAAGTTTTAAATCGTGTCGCTTAATGCAATACATTTCGAATAACCTGCTCAACAAGGCGTATTTTTGGATTGAGTAACGCCGTTAAAATAATATTGTAATATAAAGTTTGTTCAGGTTTGTCACCACTTATCTGGGCTGCGTATCTAATCTACTGGTATCGTTCGTTCTTGTGGTTTCCTACTGATGTTGCAATATGAGTTTGTTTTGTGATAAAGATTTTATCTTGAAAGATGTAAGTGTATTTAACTAATTAAAAATTTACTTTTCAGTTGACATACAACAGAATTAATTAAGAATGTTGTATAATATGTATAATTATTAATGTTTTATTTTAATTGTAATAGAACTTTGAACCTTTGTTAATTAACGTGTTTTATCCTTTTTTTGTTTAGGGACCAAATACGAACTTTGAATAAGAATACTGACGCAAGCCTACTGAAATGATTAAACTTCTCTATCGCCCCCTGTTGACCAGTGTACACACGTAGCTGCAAGGGAGCTTCTCCAAATTTTCCAAATATTCCAGGTGAACAGTATTTTCCTAACGCGCATATCCAAGATAAAAAAAAAAACAAACTCGTGATAATGTATCTGTGATACGTAGTTTTGGGTTTAAGTTAGTGTTTATAGATTACGATACTAGAACCTTTCTATCTACGCCAATAACGTAAAAAAAAAATCCTTGCACGAAATTCAGGTTGAACGTATCATATTTAAAATGATCATATTTTACGGACTGTTTGTTCTAATGGAGCTTAATTTTACTGAGAGCACATTGAGGATTATATTTTTTGACTTTGTACAGGATGTTTTAAAAAAGTCCAGAAGTTTTCAATATGGTCTTCGTCAATTTTCATTTTCATATCAAGTCAATTTCTAGAGGCCTCGGCATAGCCAGGTGGGTTAAGGCGTTCGACTTGTAATCCGAGGGTCGCGGGTTCGAATTCCCGTCGCACCAAATATGTTCGCCCTTTCAGCCCTGGGGACGTTATAATATTACAGTCAATCTTACTATTCGTTGATAAAAGAATAGCCCAAGAGTTGGCGGTGAGTGGTGATGACTAGTTGCCTTCCCTGTAGTCTTAAACTACTAAATTAGGGACGTCTAACGCAGATAGTCCTCCTCTATCTTTGCGCGTAATTCAAAAACAAACTATCTCTTGATGAAGCTGCTGAACGTATCTTTTGTTCTGTACAGTGTCCATCAATTCTTCCATATATCGTTAACACTATCGTGTATTGTATTCATATGAATAATTTTAGATCACTGGAAGAGTGGTAAAGGAAATACCGTGAAAGAGAAGGGCTGTGTTTTAAAACAACCTAGTCTAAGCCTTTCCAATTAACTGGTATAACTGTCTTTCTTGACAGTTGGAATGTTGTGTGTAGCAGAATCAGTGATGGCCGCCATTTTAGGGATAAGAATTTTAAGATTGAATTATTCAACTTAAACGTGTAGTAACCTTTATAAACATCATGTATTTAAAACTCTGTTCAGTTATTTACTTATTCTGAATTTCGCGCAAAACTACTCGAGGGCTATCTGCGTTAACCGCCTCTAATTTAGCAGTGTAAGACTAGAGGGAAGGTAGCTAGTCATTACCACCCACCGCCAACTCTTCGGCTACTCTTTTACCAATGAATAGTGTGAATCATCGTAACATTATAATGTTCCCACAGCTGAAAGGGCGAGCATGTTTGGTGCGTTCGGGATTCGAACTCGCGACCCTCGGATTACGAGTCGAACGCCTTAACACACTTGGCCATGCCGAGCCAACTCTGTTCAGAAAAATAGGTTTCGATGTATATTGCACAATTCATTATATTTACATTAAATAACGTAGCTTTGGAAGAATCCATCTAATATGCTTTTTAAAATTATATTGGAATAACAGTACTGTAAAATTTATTCACATAGAAAAAAAATTTGGGTGTATGATAGAACAACGTGTTTTTAAATATAATTAACCGAACTGTAATGTAACCAATTTACTCTGTTCTCTCTGTGGGGCATCCGTTCATAAATTGTGTTTAATATTTAGCATCAGTGACTAAGTTAGTGATTTTGCTAGAGAACCAACCACAGTGTGGGTTTCAGAAGTCGCCACCAGTTGATTGTACTTCATCAGGTGCTCTGGTGGATTTGCTCCAGGCATCTCATGGAGTGCAACTGATAAGTGGTACAGTATCGTCCAAGGCTGTCTTCATCTTATTAGTACAGCTGTAACTTTTAGTTTTCTGTGATCACGACATCTTAGCATATAGCATGGGAAGAAGCCAGTGTTTACGTAAAAGGTTTTCTTACTCCTTTGTTTATACGAAATTTAAGTAAGTCTTTATTTTGTGTATTTAAAAGTGAAGCCTCAGAGTGTGAAGTGTATATACTGGGACACTTGATTAATGACACGTTTTATAATATGAGCTTTGTTGCAAACTGGTCTGCAGTAACGACCGAAATCGATGATAAACCCAAAAATATTTTAGGATGTGATTTGGTATGAGGTTTGTATAATTTGTGCTACTCTTACCGAGTTAACTTTCGAATTTTCTACGGACACAAACATCAAATATATTTTTCGAAAATATTTCTTGTCAGAATGTTTGACGATCCATAATGTTACTGTTTACAACAGCCGTAGTAACAAATGTGTTATTGATGTTAATTTCTGATCAAAGCAAACTAATTGCTGAAATGAAAACTATTTAATCATCTGCTAATAAATATAGCTAATTAAATATAATTTCCTTTTGTATAAATATTTAGAATGCACTCTTTATTTAGTTGGCTCAACAGTAAGAACGTGAAAAAACATTACTATGTATTAAAATCATGATAAAATGAATTGGGTGTGGCTTATAAACACTAGTTGTTACATTCAAATACTGTCGCATAATCGAATAAGCAAAGCATTCATTACGTCCATTAAAAATGGTCCTTTGACCGATGAAACCCAAATAAACCATTTTGACAGGTTTAACTTTAGGGGACCGTGACACCTCAGAGAAATTGCTTTATCACAGGTCACTGTTTAGGTTTAACAAGAAGCTTATGAAAATTAGCTACACGTGGTGTTTATGAGACTACAAATAACGGTTAAAAATTATATGAATACCTGGATTGTACACTACATAATGGCGTGGCATGCCCCAGCGTGTTGAGACGTGCGACTCCTAATCTGAGGGTCGAGGGTTCGCATCCCTGTCACGCCAAACATGCTCTCCCTTTCAGCCGTGGGGACGTTATAAATTAACGGTCAGTCTCACTATTTGTTGGTAAAAGAGTAGCCTAAGAGTTGGCGGTGGATGGTGATGACTAGCTGTCTTCCCTCTAATTTGTCGAAAGTGAAAATGAATGAATGTTGTGCTTAAAAGGTGACAAGAGAAATTCCGTTTGTGAGTTTTTTTAATCTGTTCTTGAAGCCTCGTAATATTGGGTAAGTGTAACTGTATCTGATAAGCTGGAAGTAATAACCAGTTCAGCGTAAGTTATTTTAATATTAGGTGATTAACGGAGTTTTATTGTATTATTTATTAGTAAAAAAAATTCAGAATAAATATAAATGTGTAACATGTTACATGTCCACTGGCATTCCTTTTATTGTGTTGAAAGATATACTGGTCAAATCAAATGTGGTGTGAAAATAAACAATACAGTGGCATTGCCAGAGGTATGGCCAAATGATTAGGACGTTTGACTCGCAATCTGAGAGTCGCTGGTTCGAATCCCCGTCCCACCAAACGTACTCACTCTTTTAACCGTGGGGGCGTTATGAAGTGACAGTCAATCCCACTAGTCTTTGGTAAAAGAGTAGCTCAAAAGTGGTGGTGGGTGGTGAAGACTAGTTTCCTTACCTCTAGTCTTTCACTGCTCAATTAGGGACGGCTAGTCACAGATAGCCCTCGAGTAGCTTTGCGCGAAATTCACAACAAACAAAGAAGCGTTGCCATAAATGCATCTGAGTTTGCTGACAGAAAGCAATCAACTTACGAGAATCATTGAAATATTTTTAAATGGTTGATGAAATGCCTTTTAGTTTTACCAATACGAAGATTAATGTTAAGGTTACACTGGTTTACAAAGAAATTGAGGCAAGCACAAAAATAGCTGTTTTAACCTAATTTGGGGGTGCTGAATTCAGATTTTTAAATCCGTTTTTACTCATCACCTCTAGTTTTTTAGATATAAAGGCGTATATGCATTCAGGGTTAATTTCTAATATTGTGTGACTGATGTCTTCTTTTTTTAGTTATTATGCAATAAATGCAAATAAATCAGTTGAAGAAATGCCTCCAAGGGAAAATTCTGCCAAGTCAATCTCTTCCGAAGATATTGACTCTTCTTAATCAGGAACAAGTGGCAACGAGCCACACTGGATCATGCAAGAAGACCTGAATGACCTTGCTCGTGATTTGTATCTGTCAAAACAGCAGTCAGAGCTCTTGGCTTCTCGGCTTAAGCAGTGGAACCTAGTCCAGGAAGATGTAAGGATCACCAGTTTCAGGAATCGGAACAAAGACCTTGCTTCATTTTCCGACATGGAAAACAAGTTGTGCTACTGCACAAATGTACCTGGCTTGTTCACTTTCCTTGGTTTGTCACATAATCCTTCAGACTGGCGTCTTTTCACAGACTCTTCCAAGCGAAGTCTCAAGGCTGTGCTTCTGCACAACGGGAATAAATATCCCAGCACTCCCACTGCACACTCTGTCCATCTAAAGGAGTCCTATGACAATATGGAGCTTCTTTTAGAAGCTGTTAAGTACATCCAGTACCAGTGGAGTCTGTGTGGGGACCTCAGGGTCATTGGTTTTCTTATGGGTATGCAAGCGGGCTTCACAAAGTACTGTTGCTTTCTCTGTCTCTGGGATAGTCAAGCTGTATCCCAGCATTACAAACAGAAAGACTGGGGGTCTAGAAGCACTTTCGTTCCTGGCGAACACAGCGTCAAGGAGAATCATCTGGTTGACATGAAGAAGGTGCTTCTTCCTCCTCTTCACATCAAGCTTGGTTTGATGAAGAATTTCGTGAAGGCCATGGACAAAAATGGTGCTGCCTTCATTTTCTCCATTCCCACCCCAACTTTTCCCCTCCAAACCTTGGAGCAGTGAGTGATGAGCACGGAGAAAGATTCCACCAAGACATTACGAAGATGGAGAGCAACTACCAAGGCAAGTGGAACCCCAGCATGATGGAAGACTTCTGCTGAATGCTCTTGCGTGACATCCCGGAGGCAAAATACACCAGATCATCTAAGAAAACACACTTCTAACTGTCTGCGGTACTATGAATTGTGTATATTGTGTCATCCAAGTATATTTATTCCGTCAATGTTCTTTATCTATCCTGTTTTATCTGTAATAAGCTGCTGTAACTGTTGAAATAAGCACGTATATTCTCTGTATATACTAAAATGAGACTATTTAAAAGCCAGAAAACTAGAGGTGATAGAGCAAAACTGTTTATAAATTTGAATTCAGCACACCCAAATTAGTAAAAAACACCTATTCACATTCTTGCCTCAGACAAAAAATATTTTTTTTGTAAACCAGTGAATTATTAGAAACTTTCTGTTGTAACGTTAAAGCTTCTAAGCCTGAGGACAAAAATTAACGCTAAATACCAGATATGGAATATGGATACACCCGCTGACCCTAGATGAGCGAATTACTTTGCACTTAACAAC